>JAVJIF010011709.1:52500-98961 GCA_038442645.1 Agave tequilana | reverse complement strand
CATATTTTCAAGAAGCCTCTGGGCGAACTGGAAGGTGCTGTGTCCACGGAAGATGAGATCAATACATGATCCCATCGAGGTGAAGAATTGTTGCACCATCTGACGTGCCAGCTCCCCCATGTCTTCACCACCTAAGAAGCTTCCCGACCCTTTTTCTGTCACGGGATGAGGGATATAGGGCGGGTCTTCTCGCACAAGAGCCGTGCCGGCCGTCGATGTAGCAAGAGCAAGATTACCCACTGGCGCTTCTTGGAGCGCTGCCTCTGCAGGAGCTTCCACGACCAAGGAAGGAGTTGTAAGCACAACCCTTCAGAAAACCTCCACCGAGGATTGAGCTGTGTGGCCTTCTGGAAGGGTGCCGATCGTCGGACTCCCCACCTGAGCCCCCTCAGTCAGAGCTGCCTTCTACTGAGTTCGAGGCCCAGAGGCGTCGAGTCCTGTAGAATGGGAGTCTCCCCAGCTTCAGCAGTAGCCTCCTTCACCGGCGGAGTGAGAGTCTCCTCAACCTCAATGGTTGTTTCCCCTCCTGGCAAAGGGGAAGGCTCCCCAACTTCAACAGCTGCCCCCACTGAGGTTGTCTCGGCAACCGAAGCCTCAACTCCCTCGGGCTGAGCCCCGCGGTACCTCCAGCTGACCCTGCAGTACAAAAGAAGAATGTTAGAACTTCCTCTTCAACATGAAAAGAGAGAATTAAACAGAAGGAGAACAGAATACCTTCAGTGGGAGCAATTGTCTCCAGTGACGATGGCGCCATCGAGGGCTCACCCTCATGTTGTTTCTCCTCCGAGATGTGTGAGAACTTACTCGGGTCAGGAAAAGCGGGTTCATGGCCGTAGTCGACTTTATCTTCAAAGTCGCTTTCCGTATCAGACGCGGAAGACGACAGTTCAACGCAAAGGTCCTCGGTGACCGGGGCCTTGCCACCAATCACCCCAGTGGTAGGACTAGGGTCGATATCCGAGCGCCTGGAAATGAAGACACTAGGAGGCCCTGGACCGCTGTGCCTTGTCTCTCCCTTCACGAGCAGAAGAAGGCTCGGACCGAGCTGAGAACCCTGGAATCTGGACATTCCCTCAAACGAGCTGTTTTTTCCTCGTCAGCTATAGTGGGTTTGTCAACCAATTCCCCCTCTTCCGCAATCTTACAGGTCCCTCTGTGCGACCTAGGAGCACGGATTAAACCGCGGGAGATTTTTATCCTCTGGCGCGTTCCTCAACCATGATAAAGAGTCTTAGGACAGTCCTCAACTCCAGCAGAAATGCCTTCTGAGGGAGAGACTTCTGTTGCTAAATCCCTCCGAGCCCTCTTCGAAACAGGACCAGCAGTTGAAGTGGGACCCCGACGACGGCTTACTCACCAATTCTTGAGCCTTGGCGGTAGAAGGCCCCTCCTGTGGCCCTAGCTTGGTTCTACTCCGGGTTACTCGGAGCTCCTCTCTTGAGCCTCCCTCAGCTTCTCTCTGAGATGCTCTCTCCAGCTCTTTCTGGACCTTTAAATACTGGGTGATCATGTGCGAGCATTTGCCAGACTCCGACTGTGTTTTGAGTATAGGCATTAATGCCCTCAATACCCGTATACCCGGGGCCAAAATCCGGTGACTGGTTTACCCGAGAATACCAGGTGCAGAAAGTGAAGCTGGTAAGGTTCTTCGGCTCCTCGACGGGCAAACGGAAAGTTGCCTCTGTCCCCCCAGCCACGCTATAATACTAGGCTCGAGCACCTTCGCACAAATTCCCATTGAAGGCAAGTTGTGTATTCGGATTGCCGACATAAAGCTGAGCATAGCCAAACTGTCGGGCAAAACGACTTGGCATATACGGTTCGATAGTGCAGGAAGTCCCTGGCGAAACAGCACATATCCTGGTCGTATATTGATCAACCACCGGAAGACTCCCGCGGACAGTTGGGTGAGGTCATCCCGACCTATAGAATCAGTGAATTGCTCACCAAAGGATGCACCAGGAATCCCAGGGAAGCAGCAGTTGAGCTGGTAATTGGCGGCATTTGAGAGACGTCTCCGAATATAATTATATAGGTGTCACTCCAATCCGAGTTTTCCAGCCGCCTCACAAAAGGGACAGGACTCGTACTCCACGCGCCGTTGTCATCAGAGAAGGGCAATGCATCACGTACCAGGCCATGAGATACGTGTAAGGCAACTCCATTCGGGGGTTGGGGCGCCTTGCCGTCGGGTTTCCCTCTGAGTCAACATACGGCTTGCCTTGAGAGTCGACAGTCCTTGGAGCCTCGCATAGTCTCTTGGCTAGCGCCCGCAACCGCTCTGAATGCCAGCCGCCACGGCCGGAAGAAGGGCTATAGGACGGCCATGGGCCAGGAGCACTGCTGGGTACACCACGTCGGCAATAATGACTTCATTGTGCCGTGTAGGTACCACGCAACGTTTCAACCACAGCATCAAGAAGCCCGCCAACAGCGCTCGACTAGAGATAGAAGCCCGGGCCCGATGATGATAGCTTTCGAAAAGTGTATCAGGTTCGAAGCCGTCCTCGTTCGACCCAGTGGTGTAAAAGCCCTCAGAAACTTGTGCGACCATGTCGTCAACTCCCTGTTCAGAGAGGGAGAGTCGAGCCAGTCGAGTTATCGAATGATCCTTCTTGCTGACATTGCTGAATAAGTAATTGGCCCAGGATAGATGCCTAACTCCATGCGTCCTCCAACCCGGTTACCTGACCACAAATATGGAAGTGGCACATCACTTCCCAATAGGTCTAGTACACCTCAGGGGAATCCTTCTTTATAAGGTCAAGCTCCCTAGCAGTCGGGACATATTCTTCATAAGGGAACTCCCCCATCACCAGCCCCGAGACCTCATGCAACTCATGCAGTGCAAGGCCCATTTCTCCAACCGGGGTAAAAGAATGTCCCCGTCTGAGGGTTGTAGCGCTCCAAGATCCGAAGAAGTTGTGAGAGCTCATTGGGATGCCCCATTGTACGGCCCTGACTGCTGAGTATAATCCCACGTGCTCAAGCAGATCTCCAAGATCGGAGAGGGCGAAACCCACCATCCTGCCCCACCAAGAATTCTCCGTGGAGTGGACCCATCCTGGCAAATGGAACTTGGCGGATAATCACCCTCTGCTTCTATGAACGAGTGGAGGAAGGTGGTGGCAAGCTGCGGGATCTCTCCGACTGGAAGCTCAGACTTGCGTGACCCGGGGAAATAAGCCGAGGACCGTCCGGTCATGGCAATCATGACGGTATACGTTCTGGGATTTGAAATTCCCAAGGGTAATCTCAGAGATATCCCGGGACACGTCCCACTTCATCTTCCGAAGGACGGACAGATGTTGGAGATAAGACAACGGGAGCATCCTCTCCATGGCTGGAAGGAAGTATCTCCTCTCCCCTATCTGACGGAGCCACCTGTAATTCCCGTCATACATTGGGTTGCCACCGTCGCTGACATGATCTCCAAAGAAGAAAGCAGGCTTCTCCAGCTTGATGTGGGTATCCGTTGCGAAGACTGCATCGGTCATGAGCACCCGAGAAGTCCTCTCATCAACATGGGCAATTATTTCCCTACGAACTGGCGACCTATCAGCAGTCACAGGTAGGGTCCTTCGTAGTGCAAAAGTCAGACGGTGGTCGGCACCACCCACGCGTCCAAAGTGGTGAATCTTGGCGAGTGAACCTGAAACATGCGGCACTGCAAAAGAAAAAGACACTTGGTCAGATACTTTGCCAAAAATAAGGGAAGACGCTAAGTGTTCATAATTCAAAACGCAGCCGAGACATTGGACGCAGGAGTTATCATCCGCGTCCAGACCTGCGAACTTGCACCAAAACGCAGAAGAGATACTGGACGCAGGAATTTTTCGAATCCGCGTCCAGACCTGCAAAGCTGCGTTCTGCAAACCAAGACTTGTGAAATTTCAAAGTGCTTGGACTCAGACGCCAGCACCTGATGGCACAAAACGCGGCACAGAACGCATGGATCAAATCCGCGTTCTGCAAATCGCGTCCAGAGACCTTCACAATTAGAAATATTCTAAGTGAAGGACCCAGAGTGCAGAGTTCACCAGCGTCGGATCATCAGGCCCGCGCCCCGGTTATCATCTCAAGGACAGCGTCCGAGAATCAAACACGATCTTGTGTTTAAAGGTCCTTAGGGTTCTATGAACATTTTAATGGCGGAACCCACACCGAAGGTGCATTTTTACCTCGGAAAACACCTCCTGCGCAGAGGAAGCATCTCTCTCAGCCTCGGCGACGGTCGCTTGAGGTCGATGCAGTCGGTTTCGTCTTGGGAGCCATTGAAGATCAAGAAATCCGAGCGAGGAGATGAATAGTTGAACAGAGAAGGAAGTTCTTTTTCTCAGAAAATGCGTTCGTTCGGAGAAGAAGATACATCTCTCTAACTGTTGCCTTTTATAGGCACAGAGATTCGTGAAGATACGCAGCGTTTGCCCAATAAACGCTGCAGCGAATCGCTGCCTGACGCGTGGAGCCAAATCATTGTTTGAACAGGGAAGATCATGCGTCGCGACCCCGCCACAAGTCAGAAGTTGACACGTGGAGCAGTTCATTTAATGAACCGGGAGATCCGCGCGCCAAAAGGCGAAATCTCGCCGTTTCCCCAGGCCAGCTGGTGGCGTAATCATGACATGGCACAGGTGCGCGCCCAAAGTACGCGCTCTTCGGTGGACATGCCCCGTCAGCATCATCATAAAATGCACCCAGAAAATCGCGTCTGCATTTCAAGAGATGCGTCTCTCCAAAGTCCGCGTCCCCTCAAACAGGCCAAACATCGCGTCTCGCTAAGAAGTCGTGTCTTTAAAGCAGTCTCTGCTTTTTCAAAAAGGAACCTGCGTCCAGTCTCCTGCTTCTGCAAAGTCAGTTCAACAGTACACTGACGCAAACAGACAACCAACCACTCCCGGCCAAAAGCGCACCCGTGACAGACTAAAAGCAATCGGGGAGGTCTAGACTGTGTATCTAGACACTCAACACGATCAACTCTGACGCTTCAAAGAGTTCAACAGTACACTCACGAAGACCAATTCCAGATAAGATCAAACCGAAGCATCAACAGTCCAGTCATAAACGCGAACACGGCTAAGATCCAAAGTATTCCGAAATCCGTCCCATTCAACTGCGGAATATCAGAAACTTTGGAGGGGGTTCTGTAGGTTGTCTAAAAATGACTAACAGACCAGCCATTAAGGAAGCAGAGTCTCAAGCTCTAGACGCGAGGAATCGATGCTCGCGTCTCAGCATTAAGACGCGTTGGCTCTACACCCGCGTCTCAACGTCCAGACGCGTCGGCCCGAAGCCCGCGTCTCAGCATCAAGGCACGTCGGCCCGACGCCCGCGCCTCAGCGTCCAGACGTGAAGGCCCGAAGCTCGCGTCTCAGCATTAAGGCGCGTTGGCTCGACGCCCGCGTCTCAAACTTCAAGGCGCGTTTGGCTCAATGCCCACGTCTTAGTTGCAACTGCCCTGATTGCGGGGCCAGTCACCGCGCATGTAGCGGGTAGTGGCCCCTCATTCGGGAGCGTTTTCAGGAGGCACCTTCACCCCCTGAGACCCCTATAAATAGCCTGTTTGCTATGAAGAGGGGATCGAAGTTTTGATAAGAGGGAGAGTTTTGATAAGATCGAAGCTTTAGAAAGGTCGAGAATTAAGAAGGTCAAGGCATCATCAAGATCGATCGAATCCAGGCAAGAGGATCATCAAGAGGGAAGCACGACTTCAACAACAGACAGAGGGAGGAGACTCTTCAGCGAGCTTACTGAGTACTAGCCGCTCTTCGCCTACCTCCTCTTTGAGAGTTTTGGTAGACGGAGCTGAGTTACTCTTTCTACCGACCGAAGAGAAGACCCCCGACGGTCCAGGACGGTCATCTGGTCAACGGAGAACAAGATTCACTCTCCATCGCCACACGAAGAACCCAGCCTTAAACAAAGGGAAGATTCAGACATCCTCCCTCCCTTGTAACTGGAAAAGAGGGAAGAGTAGTTCTTTTGGTTGTAATCGTTTCGCTTGAATCAAGGAAATCTTTTACAGCTAAAACCACTTTCTCGACCACAAATTTTCCGACGCGTACAGTGGGTCCAAATCAAGAAGATGAAGCTCAGGTCCACGTTCATTTCCCCATGATGGAATGTGACTTTCTAAGAGTGGTGATTCAAGTTCAGGAATGACAGGTATGGGAACCAAAACTGACTCTAAAATGTTGCTCAAATTGGGTAACAAAACAGGAGTCAATAGTGATTCGGGAATTTGAACAAGATCACAAATTGGAAGATCAAAGTCACATTCCTCATTCAGTTCAATTCCACAAAAGTGAGAACTTGCCAATTTATCAATGGACTTTCAAAAGTATGAAATTGGTTAAGTTCAATATGATCATCATAAGAGATTGGTGATTCATTTTCACAATGGATAGGCACTGGATCCATACTGACTAGGGAAATGAAGTGAAATCAGGTGAAGACCCGGAGTCATAATTGAATCAGGAAGTAGAATTGAATCACTAATTTGAGTTTCATGATCATATTCATGCTCAAGTTCAATTTCAGGAAAAGGATAACTTGCCAAAATGTCAATGGGATTTGAAGTTTGGACAAGTTCAGGTGGGTGTGCTGAAATTGAATCTTGATTTCCAAAACAACATGACTCATTGGCTCTGACAGAATGGTTAGTGACATTAGAAATAGGATGAGAATGAAGAGTTTGGATCATCAAATCTATGTCACGATTACGAGCGTTTTGAGCCTGAGTCATGATTTCAAGAATCTTTGTATAATTGATTGGTTCATCGTTTTGTTGAAAAGATGAAGTGTTGTTTTGGAATTGGTGGCAAAATTGTGAGTCCATCAGATTTTTTTGTTGTTTGGACTCACGCATACTCATTTCCAAAACTGATGGTCTTCTATTTTGGACTGGTGGAACTGAGTATGAATCTTGAAAATGTGGTGAAATTGGGGAGGCCAATGTTTCCTGCAGTTGTTGCTCGGCCCTTTGTAGATTGGCTTCTATACTCCTTTGTGACTCAAATTTTTCTTCAATGGGAGGTCCAGAAAAAGGAGTATAGGAAGCAAAATCGGGGAATGAATATTGTGTAAATTGTGGACGAGGTGGACATGGTGGACAAGGAGGTTGAAAATTTGGCTCGGGGGACTTGAATCCCCAATGACTCTGTGACGAGTTGAAATTATTTTGAAAATTACAGTTATAAGAATGTGGGTATGGGTTGTATTGATTCGGATAAGGCCAACCAGATGTATGTGGTTGGTGCATATTGTAAAACACCAGGTTGGAATTATCCGAATAGAATGGAGTCGGTGTGAAATATGAATTCATGTTCGGATTGAAAGAATTGTTATTGTTGAATGCCATTTCACACAAAAAAAATCACAAAAAAGAAAGAATCAAACAACAAAAAGAAAACAAAAAATCAAAACCAAGCCTATAGAAGGGTTGACCTAGACCTAGATGAAATGTCCCTAGGGGCCAACGTCTATTCAAATTTTATTAGGGCTTAGGTTGTGTGAGTGGGGAGATGATTTTTGGGCCAAGGAAGGGTAATAAAATCCCCACCTATCTTGTTTGGGTTTTGCCCTTAAGTTCAAATCGTGCAAGTGTGTGCAATATAAACAAGAATATAACACAAAGCGATAAATCACCCACATGTTTGTCCAATGCTATATGCAATGCCATATGTACATCTCCATCCAGATCACAACAACAGAACAAAATACAGTATATTGAATTGAATTGACACGTGCCTAAATGCAAATGTCTAAATCGTTTTAAAAGCGTCCAAATACCGTATTTTAGTTCTTTTATTTATTATGGTGTGTAGGCAATCACAGCAAAAAGATAGCAGCACAAATCAACTAGCTATTACAAGATACAAATCCCAGAACAAACAAGATACAACATTATTGCACAATGCCCACATTTGCGCGGCAGATGTCGCGATTCCGCGGCTTTTGTTTAGAACTGGGGCCCTGCTTTCAAGAGCAGGGAGATGCAAAGCTAGCTTATGTACTGCAATATTAAGCACCTGTAAATATTGCCCTGCACACCAAAACAGAGAAGACAAGGTTAACAAAAACGTGAAATCAAAACCATTCCCTTCCCCGGCAACGGCGCCAAAATTTTGATCGGAGGCGGAACTAGCACTCAAAATGTGTGTTTTATGAAATCAATGAAAAGCTCGAGTATGTGCTAATGTACCCTCGATACTTCCGTTATAGCATTGGCTCAACGGGTCGTATCCACAGGGAAGGGAGGCGATAGAAGCATTGACAGTTTCTATTCACGTTGTATGTTAACACCTCTTCTTTGTTGAAAGAATTAGAAAAGAAAGTGAAAAGAAAAGGAAAATGAAATTCAAAATGTGGTAGGTGAAGAAGGCGATGAAAACGTCGATAAGAAAAATAAAAGAGAAGTGATTTGGAAAGCGATTAGAAAAGAAGATGGAACAAAAGGTGAACAAAGAAGACGGTGAAAACAACGATGGAAATGATCAAAAGAAACTTGAAAATGATTTCTAAAACAAACTAAAAGAAAACTCATGGCTACTAACTACTAAATGATCCACTAACCATGCTAACCTCTTCGAGATAGTTGCCTCACATTTTGATCCTCGGCCATCACAATCCTTGGCTCTAAGAGACGACATAAAGCTTGGCTCATGGATGGTTCATCACATTCAAAACATTGCAACAAGAACAAGCCAATACAAGCATCACTCATTACACTACTAAAAAGAATGCATGAAATAAAAGAGAGTTAGCTTGGTTAGCAAGTTAGCAAGTTAGATGTTAGAACCCATCATCTTTGGCCATCAATGGCTCTTGCAAGAACAAGGCCTTGTAGAGGCAACCCGATTCATGTGGATTATCAAGTAAGTGGTTAGATGGTTAGTGGTTAGTAGTTAGATTTCCATGAGAAGAAAAGTTAGCAAGAAATCATGTAGAAGATGAAGGAGATTACATTGAAAGAGAAAGGAGGCATCTTTACACAGAGTGTCACTCTCTATTACATCAATCCCTTGCTTTCTCTCTCTCTCTTAGAAATCACTCATCCCTACTACAATGATCTAAAAAGAAAAGAAAATACAAGAAATGAAGAACACTCACCTACACTACTCCTAAAATCTGCACCTACTCCTAAAAATGAAGACTGCTCTCGGTTTGGGCCTCTGCAGGTCTATTTATAGGCCAAAGATCCTTCCAGAAGATGAGACGGGGCCACGCGTCGAAAATCGACGCGTGGCTCCACTCCTTTGCCGCGGTAACGCGGCTATTGCCGCATTTTCGCGGCAATAGCAGGGAGACAGGTCCCTGTATTTCGTCAGTTGTTCCTCTGGCTGCGAGAATTGTCAGGGTATATCCCGTTTCTGGTATTTGCACCCGAATATTCGTCTGACAAGCGCAAGAGTCTAGGTTCAATACATCTTCTAGAGAATCCTTTGCTTGGCCTCCAAGTAATGCGGGATTAATTACCCTAATTGGGTCTAATTAAGCTCTTATTCCATCTTTACCCTTGGACTTTGGATCTACCTGCAATAAAGACCAAAATACGGTTTAGATCGACAATTTATTCATAAATCGGTGAGAGAATGCGACATAATAATGCAGAATTGTAGACTAATCACCATGCAAAAAGTAGTGCCTAAAAAGAGAGGTATAATGGTGGTGAAGAATGATAACAATGAGTTAATTCTAACTAGAACAACCGCAAAATAGAGAGTTTGTATGGACTATCGAAAACTTAATCATGCACTAGAATAATTCACTTTTCACTTTCCTTTATAGATCAAATGCTAGAAAGACTCGCAGGACATGCTTTTTACTACTTTTTGGATGGGTATTCGGGTATAATCAAATTGTGCAATAGCCTAGGATCAAAAGAAAATAACGTTCACAAGTTCTTATACCACTTTTACATATAGAAGAATGCCTTTTGGTCTATCTACTGCATTAGCCACTTTCTAAAGGTGCATGCTAGCAATATTTGATGACATGGCAGAAAAACTCATTGAGGTTTTATGGATGATTTTTTTGTTTTCGGTTCTTCTTTTGATATATGTTTGGTGAACTTGAATCTTATCTTACAACATTGCAAGGAGACAAATTCTGTGCTCAACTGTGAGAAATGTCACTATATGGTTCAAGAAGGCATTGTATTTGGCAATAGGATTTCAGAAAAAAGAATTGAAGTGGATAAAGTCAAAGTAGAGATTATTGAGAAGCTAACACCACACCTAATGTGAAGGCTGTGAGAAGTTTTCTTGGACATGCCAGATTCTGTCGCCGTTATATAAGAGATTTTTTTAAAATCGCTAAACTTTTGAGTAATTTATTAATGAAAGATGTACCTTTTGATTTTTTTCATGATTCCTTACAAGCTATTCGCGCGGTTCGAAGCTCATGAAGAAATTCATCGTTATTAAATCACGTACAAGTTATGAAAACCTAAACTTGCTAAAATCTTTTTAGTAAAACTGGGTAGTGGCAAGTTAAGGGTCGAATCCATAGAGACTTGTTAAATCTTAGTTATAAAAAATCTAATTTTTTATCTTAATCTAGTTGAAAAATCCCTAGATGAAGGTTGGAGTTTTGTTTTAAAACCAAGATCATTAAGCATAAAAAAAATAAGAGAAGTAAAAAAAATAAAAGAAGAAAAAAGAGTACTAACCAATGTAAAGGCGAAGTGAAATAAGCGATGAAGAAAATAAGAGAGGAAAGGAGAAGAAAGATGGAATCCAAAATTGGCACAAGACTTGTCGTCGCATTATCGTCTCCCTCCTCAAACACTGTTGAAGACAAAAGAGTTAACAAAAGAAAAAAAGAGAAAACATGCCATAAACTATTGATGAAATCATAGAATAAAACATGCAAGTAAAAGAAGAAAATTGAATCATAAAAATTAAAGAGAGAAGTAAAGAAATCTTAGACTAAAATACTGCAAGATCGGTATTGAAGAAGACTAATTTTTTATTGAAGAATCGTTGTTACAAAACTCTTGATCCCAAACTCGCATTACAACGCACACCTTTCCTCTCAATTCAGCATTTACAGCCTCTCCCTATACATTTCTCTCAATTCATACAGGTATTTATTGAAAAATAGGGATAAGAGATACATAGGGAGATAGGGGGAGCAAACTTTCCCCCTAATTCAAAAGTCTGCTAGCCGTCGGGCTTCTCGTCCGTTGTTTTTTCCTTTATCCTTTTATCCTCTCAAAATTTGCATCTCTTCTCTGAATTTGATGTTCTATTCTTCTATCTTTAGCAAAACTGATTTGGCCTTCAAAAATTCCGTTTTTCCCTTTGAATTTTTATGGTATTATTTTATCTAGTAGATCCAGTCTTCAGATAAGATGGTCTCTAGATTTGAATTGATTTTTGTTGATTTTCTTTATCTTCTTTCTACCATCTCCTGCATGCATTTAGACATTAAAACAAGTGAGTTGCAGGAATTATTACAGAATAAATGTAGGAATGTAGTAATAATTATGTAATATATGTGTCCAAACACACCCTCGCACTTATCTTTTGCCTGTCATCGAGCAAAACAAAGAGAAAAGAAAAACTAAACTAACTAACCTAACTCACTTTAGTAGGAGTCACGGTTGCACTTAGCACCTGCAACAAGCCGTTAAACCTCTAAGTTACCCCCTAGAGGACGAGTTTTGTCTCGTGAGGGTTTTCAGTGGATTACAACCACAAAATCCATAAAGAAAAAGAAATAAATTGTTATTATTTTCGAAAATACAATTTGAAAAGAAGAGAAAATATTTGAAGTATTTTTATAAGAATTTAAGCAATTTATAAGTTAAAGGAGCACCGAATTGTTCATTCCTAGACTTAGTCTCTATTCAAAGATTTGATATCAATCAAGGTTAGGAATAAAATTGTATTCTTTTCTAGTCTATTATTTTACCCTAAGTCATATGCATCTTGTGACCGTGAATATTTTGACTAAAGGTTCTTTAACTCTAACTCTTATCCCTTATTTATGTATATATTGGTGGTAATATTTCTTAGCTTTCTTAGGCTTTCTAATTTTTCCAAATAACGAGCCTTAGTCGATGACTCCCAACCGAACAATTTCAGAGCACTAGTACGAAAATACCCCAAGGACTCAGGACTCAAGCAAACAAGGCCACAAAACTAAGGATTTTATTTGATGATATGAACCACTTTTAGGCGTGAATAATTATGCTTTATGAGGCACAAAAACCCAGCTTAATTGGAAGATTATATATATATATCTCTGTATGTGTGTGTGTGTGTGTGTGTGTGTTGTGTGTGTATATGTATATGTATATGTGTGTATATATATATGTGTATATATATGTGTGTGTATATATGTGTGTGTGTGTGTGTGTGTGTGTTTATAAGGCATAAGAATCTTTGTTTTTGAACCCTAAGTGTGCAATTATTTAAAGTATGCATACTTCATTAAGGTAAAAATCAAGACTAAATTACTTTGCCAATTTTCTTTCTAAGCCTAGAATTATTTCAACCAAGTACAAGAAATCCTAATTATGATTCTCCTATTCCTTAAAATTAACTTAATTTCTTGCAAAAAAAATGTCAAAGTATTATTTTCCTTTTGAAAAAGATTTTTTTTAAGGAAGACTTAAAAGAAAACCTATGTTAGAACCCTCCCCCACACTTATCTCATGCATTGTCCTCAATGTATGAATGAATGTATACCATGATACAAATGTAAGAATGTGAAGGGTAGATAGTACCTGATGAAGATGGATGGTTGCCATCCATCATTGCCTGGTTAAGAGAAAAATGAAAAATCACCTAGAGGGGGGGGTGAATAGGTGATTATGCTAATCTAATGAACTCAATGCGGAATTTAAAACTTAATGCAATACACTCAAGTGTAATCAACAAGTGATGCACACACAACCAAGACAAGCAATTATGAATGCACAATATGAATAGTTGCAAGGCACAAAGTAAAGAGAGAGATAGAAAGAGAGTCAATGGATCAAGCGCAAACAACAAGATATGTTTCGAGGTTCGAGCACCCAGCTCTACATCCCCGCCTTCGACACACGAAGGATTTCTAATCCACTAGCAAGTCCACAAAGAACTCTCACAAGGAGTACCCAACTCCTCTCTTTACAACCACAACCTCCTCCTTGAGGCAAGCTCCAATCCAACAAAACAATCACCTCACAACTTGAGGGATTAGCACAAAGCAAACAAGGATCACCTTACAACTTGAGGGATACAACCCAAATGCACAACTTCCTCAACACAATGAGGGCAAGGCACAAAGCAAAGATTGGGTTTTTAACTTGGTGGTCTAAACAACAACCACAACAATTTCTTTCTCCCACACAAAGGTCCTATAGAATAAGAAAGTAGATGTTGCTCAAGTGTGGAGAAAAACCAATGGAATGGAAATCAAAATCACAAAGAAAATCCTTGGGAAAAACTGAAACCAAGATATAGAAGATGAATCAAAACTCTTTTTCCCAAAAACCCTTTTCTTTGATATTCCAAACCCTAGCAAAAACACAAATAGATTGTTCAATTTGAATCCAAAACTTCTTTTGATTGCTGGGAAAACATCAGAGAGTAAGGAAAAATTCGCACAAAAAATCTTGGAGAAAACAGGCTATAAATGGGGTATTTATAGACCCCAGAAAAATATAGCCGTTGGCAGCAGAAACTACCAGAAATGACCTTCCGGTCGACCTGCCGGTCGACCGTCCAATGGTCAAATTCTGCCCGTTGCCAGCTACCGGTTGACCGCCCCGGTCGACCCAAAAATACAGAGAGCTCTGCTCTCGGGGACGGTTGACCGGTCCGGTCGACCGTGCCAACCAGCCAGACGTGCACAAGGCTGTGCACGTCGGTCGACCGATCCGGTCGACCGACTTCAGCCCCAGTCGACTTGCTCATTCGACTAGTTGACTTGGTTGAAGCCTGGAACAAAAAACTGAGTTAGAAACATGTTTAAAAATTCTTTTATCTTTTCTAAAAATCACCAAAAATAGTTTTATCATTTTATATTGAAATATAAACTTGTGATAAAAAATTTCATCACAAATAACAAACATCTTGAAACATTTTTGAGTCTTATTATTTTTACCAAATCCAAAACTTGTATTTTCTAAAACTTAGATTTTGAATAGAAAATACGTTTTGTTCAAAACTCTTCCAAATACAAAAACATGATATTTAAACACTTTGAAGCATGATACATATGGATAGAATTCCAATATACATGAAACAAATATATATCCATGTTTTTGTCATTAATTCCAAAATATGTTTTGTCAAAAATACCAAAACATAAAACACATGAAATAGACTATCAAACTAAGTTTGTCTAGGAAATTAAGCATGCATGTATATAGAACAAATCTAATATACATTAAACCGTATAAACTTGTTTTGATCTATCTATTATGAAAACAAGATCGGTTAAACCAAAAATGGAAAAATCGAAAACCAATATTCCAAATCATGAAACGTGTGTGTTGTGAACTTGAGCATATCATACTATTCTAATCTTTACAATTTTGGATCTAAACACAAAACTAAACTATGGTACCGATGTCTTCTTGTAGAGCGCAATCTCCAAGCCGACTCGATCCAAAACTCTTTGATCCACCGAGCAAGTGCTATATATGATCTTTTACGCTGGGCTCTTGAATCAACATGTGAAAGCTTCCAAATCATCTTGTTGAAGCTAATCGCCAACTAATAACTTGATTAATGATCTGAAACTAAAATCACAAGATTATTAGTACACATAACTACATGAGTTAATCATCATCAAAACTAGAGTGGAAGGCCTCTAGGCCAACAATCTCCCCCTTTTGATGATGACAAAACTCATGGAGTTATATATGCATGGATTAAAGTTAAGCTTCAAAGAAGCTCCCCCTTAACTCATGCATAAATAAATAAACAATAAATATGCAATGAATATTAAACATGAAACATGAAACATGCATATCTATGCATAAACAATAAAAGGTTCTAGATACCAATGAAATGTTTAAAACAAAACATGCTCTAGAAATCAATTACAAAACATGCTCTAGATACTCTAGATACCAATTAAAATTAAACTAAATTAAACTTAATATATGCAAAACATAAACATGCATATATAAACTCAAGATCTTTCTCCCCCTTTTTGTCAATCATCAACAAAGGGGTACAAAACAAAATCTTCTCCTCTTTTTAATACAAAGAATCAATCTTCAATAAGGGGTAAAAGTAAAACCAAATCAATAAATTTTTCTCCCCTTTTTGTTCGAAACAACGAATCAATAAAAATAATATTTTCTCTTTTTGTCTAAAACAAAAACAAAGTCAATTAGAGGTGACAATCAATTAAGGTACCAATTGAAAATATGTCAAAGAATAGTATCTTGATACCAATTGAAAAGAAACAAACAAAAATTATTGATACCAATTTTAAGTAAAAACACATGAAAAATCTTGATACCAATTGAAATTAAACATAATAAATTTTGAATGTCTAAATAAAATTTTGATACCAATTGTAAATATTTTTCATTTCGAACATATGATACTAAATTTGAATTTTCAATTATAAAGTATGGGAGTACAAATACCAATTAAAAGACAAAATCAAATTTTCTCCCCCTTTATGAAATACCAACTAAAACAATGCTTAGGCTTGATACCAATTTAAAAGTAATCAAGTGAAACAAAATTGAAGCTCAAGCACTAGCATAAACAAGATTTTGTGCTTAAAGATATAGGGATATAATAAGCACAAATAAAACATATATATGTATGAAAAATAAATACCAATAGAAATTGATATTCTTGGAATAGAAAGCATACATACATACAAACATATATGAGTATACAAGAAATGTCAAGATTGATATCAATTGAAAGAATTCAATGATACCAATTGAAATAATAATAATGTCAAATGTATATCTCATATTACTACCTCCCAATCATGATTCAAGATTTAAATGATTTTCATTTTAAAGCATACATGAACATGATCTCCCATCCATCCTCCCATTGAAGGTAGAGGTTTTCAAAAATAGATTTGAAAATGTAGTATGTTTGAAAATCTCTACCATAGTGAAGAATACGAACTAGTTATAGGAAAAATTTTTAAAACTAGTACGAAATCCTTCAAGTAAGGAATAAAACAAAATTGTTTTCATGAAACACATGTAAATCATATGATCACTAAACACTCAAAATCATAAGCCCATATCATAGTCTCATGAAAACAAATCATGAGTAAACTAATAAAGTGAATGTACAAGTATAATGTGACACATATCAACATGAAAATATTCAATTAAGCTCATATGAAATTTCTTGAAAACATGAAAACTAGATTTTCATTACAAATAGATATTACCTAAAACATGAAAATCATGAAAACGATTTAAACTACAAGATATATGTATGTCATGTACAAACTAAAGTATACATACATATCCTAAATATAATGAGTCCACAAGAGTATATGCATGAAGGCACGTGGCTCAAGGATGTACATGTATAATCAATAGTTTGGACAAGATAGACATATACATGAAGTTAAAACACATGATCATAGAAACATATTCAAAATGAGGAATACAAGTTAGAATGCATGAATCATCAAAACTAGACTATACTAGCACATTTAATGGGTACAAAAAAGCATCCAAGCACAAACATATATAAAGATTTATTTGTGGCCCATTATATATACAAGTATAAATTCTAGTCTTAATGAAAACTAACATCTAAACATATATTCAAATCATGAAGCATAAAACGGGAATCATAACCCAACATGATAAACATAATAATCAAAACATGAATTATTAAAACAAAAAGTCATAGTCAACCATATGATTAGCATGACAAAGACATGTGCATTAGATCTATGATTAACATGATAGCTAAAATATAAAGAGAATACAAAATATGGGTCCATACTAAACATGGGTGTCTCAACAACTAATCATGTAAAGCATAAGTCTAATAAACATGGTAAAAATCATACTAATCATGAAACAATAAAACTTGATTCAACAAAACAAAAATCATAAACATCCACATGATCATTATGTAAATGCATGTGCATTAGATCTAGGGCATACATGTTAGTTTAAACAAGGTGAGAACACTAAATATAGACTCATATAAAACATGGGTGCTCAAGTAACTAAATATGTATTACACTAATCTAATCAACATGACATAAGCATAATGAACAATAAACTAAGACATGCTATGAATAGATGAACATGAAAAGCATGCAAGTAAAAATGAGAGTTAGAGAATGATACCAAAACAGATGAAGGTGCATCTCTAGTTCTCCAAACCACGGTGGTTCTCCCACCAAATCCCCTTGAGAGTGAAGCATCCAAATGGTTTTCTTTGGGCTTAGAACGCATCCACCTCAAGGCACCAATACTCTCACGTGATGCGAGAGCTCCCACCTACATCAAAAAGCATAGAGGTGGTCTTTGGTACCCATTTTCTTTTGGGTCCATAGGGGTTAGTTTCTTTTCTAACCCAAACAAGATTATTTGCTAAATTTTCAATATGTAAACGATCATAGCAAAATCTAGTAAGATGACCTTTTCGGCCACAATGTGTACAAGTATACACATGAGCATACATGTTATGGTTGTGTCCGTGGAAAGCATGTGTATGCCGTGTAGGGTGTGCATGCAAAGATGGACCTTGTTTCTTGCGAACCAAGGTTTCCAAACGTGAATGATTCAATGTGCATTGGCTCAAAGTGGAGCCCAAATATTCAACACTTTTCTTTAAAACATTTATATCATTTTCAATAGTGGAAGATAAAGTGGAGCATGCAATAGGTGTGCAAGAAGAAGAAGAAGCTATACTAGTCATGGCACACATGAGAATCAATTTCAATTTCAAAGATTCATTTTTCTTTAAAACTAAATCCAATTCTTTTGTAATTGAATCAATTTTATTTTTTAAAACAAGGTTATCTTTTAAAACAAAATCCAATTTAGAAGATAAAACCTCATTGTTTTTCACAACATCATCACAATCATTTTTGCCTTTTAAAACATCAATCTCATTAAGGCAAGGTCTAGTTGAGATCTTAGTGAGTCACGTTCACTAGTAATCTCTTCCTTCTCTTGCAAAACCAATTCAAAATTAGAACACAAATCCTTTAATTCATTTTTCAAAACAAGATTATCCTCTTTCAAAAGATTGTGTTTTTCCACATAATTTTCAAGCTTTTGAGCAAGTTCCAAATTCAATGTTTGAACTTCAAAACAACCATGGCAATAGGAACTAGAGTTATTATCTATTTGAGAATCCGATTGTACCTCAAGGGAGTTATTCCCTTGGACCATGAGGCAATGCTCTTCGGACTTTCCTCTCTTAGATCTCCTCATCTTGTTGATAATCCTTGGAAGCTCGGGAGACGTCAATAAGCTCCAAACTGCAAAAGCCGAGTCATAACGATCAAACACCGATAAAAGATGTTCATTAAGAGATGCTCTAAGTATTCTAAGTGCTAATGCATTAGCCTTTTTGTGTTTGCTACTATTTGGGAATGATTCTTGAGTAGAGGCTTGATAAACTAGATGTCCTAGGCTTTTTAAATGTCTACTCATATTGGCCTTCCAAGCATCAAGTCTAAGATGGTCAAACATAGGAGGGCTATCCATGAGTGCAACCTAAATGTGTGCAAATGAAAAATGCAAATGAAGATTAGCAAATCAAGATCTCACTCCTAGGTGGTTAAACCTAATATCAGGAGCGTAGGCTCTGATACCAATTGAAAAATCACCTAGAGGGGGGGTGAATAGGTGATTATGCTAATCTAATGAACTCAATGCGGAATTTAAAAACTTAATGCAATACACTCAAGTGCAATCAATAAGTGATGCACACACAACCAAGCCAAGCAATTATGAATGCACAATATGAATAGTTGCAAGGCACAAAGTAAAGAGAGAGATAGAGAGAGTCAATGGATCAAGCGCAAACAACAAGATATGTTTCAAGGTTCGAGCACCCAGCTCTACATCCCCGCCTTTGACACACGAAGGATTTCTAATCTACTAGCAAGTCCACAAAGACTCTCACAAGGAGTACCCAACTCCTCTCTTTACAACCACAACCTCCTCCTTGAGGCAAGCTCTAATCCAACAAAACAATCACCTCACAACTTGAGGGATTAGCACAAAGTAAACAAGGATCACCTCACAACTTGAGGGATACAACCCAAATGCACAACTTTCCTCAACACAATGAGGGCAAGGCACAAAGCAAAGATTGGGTTTTTAACTTGGTGGTCTAAACAACAACCACAAACAATTTCTTTCTCCCACACAAAGGTCCTATAGAATAAGAAAGTAGATGTTGCTTAAGTGTGGAGAAAAACCAATGGAATGGAAATCAAAATCACAAAGAAAATCCTTGGAAAAAACTGAAACCAAGATATAGAAGATGAATCAAAACTCTTTTTCCCAAAAACTCTTTTCTTTGATATTCCAAACCCTAGCAAAAACACCAAATAGATTGTTCAATTTGAATCCAAAAACTTCTTTTGATTGCTGTGAAAACACCAGAGAGTAAGGAAAAATTCTCACAAAAAATCTTAGAGAAAACAGGCTATAAATGGGGTATTTATAGACCCCAGAAAAATATAGCCGTTGGCAGCAGAAACTGTCAGAAATGACCTTCAGGTCGACCGGCCGGTCGACTGTCCAACGGTCAAATTCTGCCCGTTGCCAGCTACCAGTCGACCGCCCCGGTCGACCAAAAAATACAGAGAGCTCTGCTCTCGAGGACGGTCGACCGGTCTGGTCGACCGTGCCAACCAGCCAGACGTGCACAAGGCTGTGCACGTCGGTCGACCGATCCGGTCGACCGACTTCAGCCCCAGTCGACTTGGTCATTCGACTAATCGACTTGGTTGAAACCTAGAACAAAAAACTGAGTTAGAAACATGTTTAAAAATTCTTTTATCTTTTCTAAAAATCACCAAAAATAGTTTTATCATTTTATATTGAAATATAAACTTGTGATAAAAATTTCATCACAAATAACAAACATCTTGAAACATTTTTGAGTCTTATTATTTTTACCAAAATCCAAAACTTGTATTTTCTAAAACTTGGATTTTGAATAGAAAATACGTTTTGTCCAAAACTCTTCCAAATACAAAAACATGATATTTAAACACTTTGAAGCATGATGCATATGGATAGAATTCCAATATACATGAAACAAATATATATCCATGTTTTTGTCATTAATTCCAAAATATGTTTTGTCAAAAATACCAAACATAAAACACATGAAATAGACTATCAAACTAAGTTTGTCTAGGAAATTAAGCATGCATGTATATAGAATAAATCTAATATACATTAAACCATATAAACTTGTTTTGATCTATCTATTTATGAAAACCAAGATCGGTTAAACCAAAAATGGAAAAACCGAAAACCAATATTCCAAATCATGAAACGTGTGTGTTGTGAACTTGAGCATATCATACTATTCTAATCTTTACAATTTTAGATCTAAACACAAAACTAAACTATGGTACCGATGTCTTCTTATAGAGCGCAATCTCCAAGCCGACTCATCCAAAACTCTTTGATCCACCGAGCAAGTGCTATATATGATCTTTTACGCTCGGGCTCTTGAATCAACATGTGAAAGCTTCCAAATCATCTTGTTGAAGCTAATCACCAACTAATAACTTGATTAATGATCTGAAACTAAAATCACAAGATTATTAGTACACATAACTACATGAGTTAATCATCATCAAAACTAGAGTGGAAGGCCTCTGGGCCAACAAAAAAAAACACAAAAGCTATAATATAGAAATGGATCCCTAGCATGTATAGAGATTCCTGACAAACAGGATCTTCCAGAAGGATTTCCTCCACTTTTGAGCACAGATACTCACGGTACGGTTTTAAATGATGGCTATTTACTTGAAAAGTAGTATCATCCATGGTATTGCGGACCTCAATTGCACCATGTGGGGCACCTTATGAACAATGTAGGGACCAGTCTAATGGGATTTCAGTTTTCCTAGAAAGAGATGTAAACGTGAATTGTAAAGCAAGACTTCTCTCTTGACTGGAATTCCTTATGAATTATGACCCGATCATGTATTATTTTCATATGGTCCTTATGCCATTTTGAATCATATGCATCATTTCTTATCTGTTCAAGCTTATCAAGTTGAAGTTTTCTAAACTCTCCTGTCTTATCGAGATCAAAATATAAGTGTTTAATCACCCAGTATGCCTTGTGTTCTAGCTCGACAGGAAGATGGCAAGCTATGCCATAGATTAACCTATAAGGAGACATTTCAAAAGGAGTCTTGAATGCAGTTCTGTATGCATATAAGGTATCAGTCAATCGAAGGGACCAATCTTTTCTAGTGGTGTTCATAGTTTTCTCTAAAATGGTCTTGATGGATTGATTGAAAACTTCTACTTGGCCACTAGTCTGTGGGTGATAAGGGGTGGCTACCCTATGATTGATGTAATATTTTCTCATTAAGGCTTCAAATGTACGATTGCAGAAATATTTTCCACCATCGCTAATGATTGCACAAGTAAAGCTAAAACGAGAGAATGCATTCTCTTTCAAGAAGTTTACCACAACTTTGTGTTTATTGGTTCTACATGCTACAATCTCTATCCATTTAGAGATGTAATCAACTGTCAAAATGATATATTGGTATCCATGAGACATATGGAAGGGACCCATGAAGTCAATACCCTAAACATTGAAGATTTTGACAACTAAGATCAGGTTTAACGACATTTCATTCCTTCGTGCAATTTTCCCTAATCATTGCCAATGATCATAAAATTGGCAGTAGGCATGAACATCATGAAATAAAGTGGGCCAATAAAAATCATATTGCAAAATTTTTACAATAGTTTTCTTCTCACTGAAATGATCACCACAGGCTTGATTATAGCAAAATGAAAGGATGTTCCAAAATTCTGAGTCAGGAATACTGCGTCGAATGATCTAATTAGGATAGTATTTGAGCAACTATAGTTCATCCCAGAAAAATGATTTGACCCTAGCTAAGAAACGCAATCGTACTTGCTTGGTCCATAAACCAGACATTTGTTCTATAACAATGTAGATCACAATGTCAGCATACAGTGGAACAGTCGAAGGGAAAACGGAAATTAACTACTCATCAGGAAATGTCTCAAAGACAGGTAGTGAGTCAAACATAGATTCGATCACTATCTAAGACAAGTGATCTGCAACAACATTCTTAGCCCCCTTTTTATCGTGAATTTCTAGATCGAATTCATGTAGGAGTAAGATCTAACAGATTAAACATCCTTTAGCATCCTTTTTCGTAAGAAGGTACATTAAAGCCGCCTGATTGGTGTAGATTATGACCTTAGAACTATAAGGTAGGGATGGAATTTGTCAAGAGCGAAAACGACTGCCAATAACTCTTTTTCAGTGGTGAAGTAGTTCAGTTGGGCATCGTTAAGAGTCTTGCTAGCATAGTAAAAATATGAGGGAGTTTATCCACTCGTTGGCCTAGGACAACCCCGATTACATAGTCAGAAGCGTCACACATCACCTCAAATGGAAGATTCCAATCAAGTGGTTGGATGATGGGTGCCAAGGTTAACTCGGTCTTGAGCCTTTCAAAGGCTATCAAACATGATGGGGTGAATTCAAAGGGAACATCCTTTGCTAGAAGATCTCAAAGAGGTTTGGAAATTTTTGAAAAGTCTTTGATAAAGTAGCGGTAGAACCCAGCATGGCCTAAGAAAGATCGCACCTCTCAAACAATTTTAGGAGGTGATAATTTGGAGATTAGTTCTACCTTAACCTTATCAACCTCTATATCTCTACAGAAACGATGTGTTCTAAGATAATCCCAGATTTTACCATGAAATGGCATTTTTTTCAATTAAGAACTAGGTTCTTCTCCTTACATATTATTAATACCAACGATAGATGATACAAACCCTCATCAAAAGTAGACCCAAAGACAGAGAAGTCATCCATGAAAACCTCTAGAAATTGCTTGACCATGTCCGAAAAGATACTCAACATACACCGTTGAAAAGTAGCCGGTGCATTGCATAGCCCAAAGGGTATGCGACGATAAGCAAATGTGCCAAACGGACAAGTGAATGTCATTTTCTCTTGGTCCTCACGAGAGATGGGGATTTGGTTATGCCCACAATAACCATCGAGAAAGGAGTCATAAGCATAACCGGCAAGACGCTCTAACATTTGATCGATGAAGAGCAAAGAAAACTGAAGTCTGAGCACACTCTCCAATCAGTTTGAATACAAGTGGGAACCAACTCATTATTCTCATTAGTAACAACTGTGACTCCGGACTTTTTAGGCACAACTTGCACTGGACTAACCGCCTAACTATCAGAGATGGGGTAAATGATACCTGCATCTAATAATTTCGAGACCTCCACCCTCAATATCTCTTTTAAAACAGGGTTCAAACGCCTCTGTAGTTCTCTCGAGATTTTGGCATTCTCTTCAAGATAAATTTGGTATGTTACCACAGTGAAACTAATTCTTTTGATGTCTGCTACGGTCCACCCTATGGCTTTCTTATGTTCACCAAGAACATCTAGCAACTTCCCATCTTGGTCCTTGTCTAAATGGGAAGAAATTATCACAGGAAAGATTTCTGACTCACCTAGGAAGGCATATTTTAACGTGTCTGGCAAAGGTTTGAGCTCCAACTTGGGAGGCTTGATGATTGATGGAATAGATACGGATGTTGGCAATGGCAAGGGTTCTATGTTGGATCTCCATAGGTTGATGTCCATGATGGGAACATAATCTAACAATGTGTTGACCTCTTCTATAGACTCCTCAATATCAAAATTCATTTCAAAATGGGCCAGCCATTTCTCTAAGGCGTTTTCATAGTAAGACTCGTCAAAGGTATGATTGACCGACACATCAATCATGTTGACCTTCTCATGATTATCAGTTATAGATGGTTGGGAATTAGTGTGAAAAATATTTAGCTTAACTATCATATTCCCAAACGACAAGGTCATGACTCCATTCCTACATCTAATGACAACATCAGCAGTAGTAAGGAATGGTCTCCCTAAAATCACAGGGGAGTGATTGCTTGGATCTCTAACTAGTTCAGTGTCTAAGACCACGAAGTTCGCAGGGAAATAAAATTCACCGGCCTTCAAAATAACATCCTCAATAATTTCTTTGGGGACCTTAATTGACCTATCTGGTAGAAGCAATGTAAGATTAGTACGTTGTAACTCCTCTAAACCTAATTGTTTGTACATAGAATATATAAAAGGTTTACACTTGCCCCTAGATCTAGCAAACACCGATTCATAACCTAATCTCCTATTCTAACAGAAATATTTGGACTTCCTGGATCCTCATACTTGGGTGCAATGGGTTGCTGGTAGAGGCAAGATGCTTGTGTAGAAAATGCAGTAATTAATCTACAATTCTATATTTTTATATCGCATTTTCCTAACGATTTATGAAGAAAATAATACTTTTCACCCGTGTTTTGGTTTCTTTTGCAGATAATCAAGATTAGAATAGCAAAAGGGTAATAAGAGATTAATTAATCTCATTTTCGGGCAAATAAATCCGAATTTCTTGGAGGCCAAGCTAGAGAGTTTCTAGAAGATACATTGAATCTAGAAATTGGCATGAATTTGACGAGAATCGGGATCCAAACACCCAAATCTAAGATACCTGGAAGGTCTTAGAAGCGAGACGTGACCGCTCACCAAAACCAGGGACCTACGCATCAATTTTTGACACGTGGCCTCGTCTAAGTCTACTAGAGTATTCCTTTGCCAATATAAAGCCCTGCAGAGGACCTGAGATGGGGATTTCGAGAGCAATAGCTAGGTTTTCTCTTCCATTAGTGTAGTGTAGTATAGGTGTTCTTCTTTCTTTTGTATTTTATTTTCTCTTTTAAAATCATCTATTAGGGCAGAGAGATTCAGAGAGAGAAAGAGAGAGATCGATATAATAGATGGTGACAACCTATATAATATTCCTCCTTTCTTATTTGGTTACTTCTCTAACCTCTTATATGACTAGATAACTTTCATTTCATGACAATCTAACTACTAACCACTAATATCTAATCTCTTCTTGATAATCCACATGAATCTAATAGCATCTACAAGGCCTTGCTCTTTCAAGAGCCATTGATGGCTCATAATAATGAATTCTAACATCTAACTTGCTAACTTGCGAACTAAGCTAACCCTCTCTTATTTCATACTTGCTTCTGATGATTTGATGATCTAAGATTTGTATTAGCTTGCTCTTGATGTAAGTTTTGAATGTGAAAAACTATCTTATGCGTTATACTTTGTATTGCTTCTTGAAGCCAAGGACTAGTGATGGCCAAGGATCCATGTGAAGCAACTATTACTAAGAGGTTAGCATGATTAGTGGAGCATTTAGTAGTTAGTTGTCATGAATCTTCTTCTCTTTTAATTTTGTTTCAAACTTTTTTCAGGATAAAAATACCATTTTTATTTTATATTATTTTCATCTCCTATTT
Organism: Agave tequilana; assembly: GCA_038442645.1. Classification (NCBI taxonomy): domain Eukaryota; kingdom Viridiplantae; phylum Streptophyta; class Magnoliopsida; order Asparagales; family Asparagaceae; genus Agave; species Agave tequilana. The sequence continues at coordinate 73,392 of JAVJIF010011709.1, read as the reverse complement.
CTTCTGCTTCTTCTTTTCTTTTATTTTGTTTTTAAAACCACTTTTCAAAACCTCTTCTTATTTCATTTCCTTTTATCTTATTTCATTTTTCTTGTTGGCTTTCATCGATTCACAACCACTTCTTATTTATTTTTCACATCGACGTTTTCATCGCCTTCTCACCTTTCACTTCTGGATTTCTTTTCTTTTCTTTTTCTCATTCTTTAAACAAAAAAGAACTTGTTAACATAACATATGAATAAGAACCGTTAATTCTTCTATCGCCTCTCGTCCTTGTGGATTCGACCCGTTGAGCCAATGCTATAACGGAAGTATCGAGGGAACATTAGCACACACGCTTTTATACTGCATTCATAAAACATACATTTTCAAGTGCTGGTTCAGCATCGATCAAAATTTTAGTGCCACTGTCGGGGACGTGAATGGTTTTGAATTCACATTTTTGTTAACATTTTTTCTCTGTTTTGGTGTGCAAGTCAATTTTTATAGGAACTTAATATTACAAAATACCCATTAGCATTATAGCTCCCTGTTCTTGAAAGTAGGAACCCAGCTTCGACTGAACGCGCAAACGTGCCGCGATTTCGCAGCAACCTTATGGCATTTATGTATCTTGTTGTGATGGGGTGTGTAAATTGTAATAGCTAGTAGATTTGTACTGTTATTTTCTTGCTTTGATTGCCTGAACACTGCAATAAGTTAAATAACTAAAATATGATAATTGGAGGCTTTTAAAATGGTTTAGACATTTGCATTTAGGCACTTGTCAAATTCAATTCTAATATACTGTATTGTGTTCTATTGTTGTGATCTGAACTGAGGGGTACATATGGCATTGCATATAGTATAGGACAAACATGTGGGAGACTTACTAGCTTTGTGTTATATTCTTGTCTATATTGCATAGTTTCACAAATTAAAATTAAGGACAAACCAAACACAAGATAAGATGGGGAGTTCATCACCCTTCCTTAGCCCAAAAATTACCTCCCCATTCACACAACCCAAGCCCTAATCTAAAAATTGATAGACATTGGCCCTTAGGGACATCTTGGACTTATTAAGAGATTGATCAAGGATGGAACTTGTTTAAATCATACTCTTATAAAATCGGTGTCTAAGGTTGAAAATTAACAATTTACATCTCGAAGATACCGTGGTTTGGCGTAATTAAGACCCGTTGCTTACGTATGGATACCTCCCACCATATTTTGTCCCTACCTGGCCGATTAGCTTGTGGTCAGATTCATACAACAACCTCCCCTGAGTAATCGCCTAGTTAGGAGTCATCTAGGTTTAGGTCAACCCTAATATAGGCTTGGTTTTGATTTTTTTTCTTTCTTTTTTGTTTGTTGTTTGCTTTTTCTTTTTTGTTTGTGTTTGTTTGTAATATAGATCTCAACAATAATCTTTTCAATTCAAATATTGAATCCATACTTCACATCAATCTCATTGTCAAATAGCTTCAACCCAGCTTTGAAAAACATGAACAAACAAAATAATCTGAATTGGATGTATTCGACTCAATTACCTATACCTCTTATCTGATGACCAACATTTCAAAAAAAATTTAACTCAAATTTGTCTACAGTTCTGCATTATTATATCACATTTTTTCACTGATTTATGAATAAAATGTCAATTTAAATAGTGTTTTGGTCTCTCTTGTAGATAATCAAGACAAGGAGGGCAAATGGATAATAAGAGCTTAATTAAACCCATTTTCTGATAATTAAATCCGCAATTCTTGGAGGCTAAGCAAGGGATCTTCTAGAAGATACATCGAACCTAGACCCTTGCGAACGTTAGGCGAAGATCCAGACGAATCTACCCGAAATAGAATATACCAAGAAGGTCCTCGAAGCCAGGAAACATTTCTTGCCAAAACTAGGGATTTAGTTCCCTGGTTTTACCGCGAAAAGCGGTAAATGTCACGTTTTCGTGGCAATTTGGTGGGGCCACGCGTCGATCTTCGACGTGTGGCCCCGTCTCGCCTTCTAGATACTTCTTTTGCCTATAAATAGGCAGGGTTTAGCCGAAACGCAAGGAGATTTGGTTTTAGGCTAGATTTCTATCTTCTAGTTGTAGATTAGGATTTTTTTCTCTTTAATTTTGTATTTTCATTTTGTTTTTAGATCTTGTAGTAGGGCTGAGAGATTCAGAGAGAGATAGAGAGATATTGATATAATAGATGTGACAATCTATGTAAAGGTGTCTCCTTTCTTCTCCAATGTAATCTTCTCCATCTTCTTCATGATGCTTAGCTAGATTTCTTCTCATGGTGACTAACTACTAACCACTAACCATCTAACCACTTACTTGATAATTCACATGAATCTAGTAGCCTCTACAAGGCCTTACTCTTGTAAGAGCCATTGATGGCGCATGATGATGGGTTCTAACATCTAACTTGCTAACCAAGCTAACTCTCTTATTTCATATTTTGTTCTAATGGTTTGATGATCTAATGTTTGTATTAACTTGCTCTTGATGCAAGTTTGAATGTGAAGAACCATCTTATTTGCCATGCTCTGTATCGTCTCTTGAAGCCAAGGATTAGTGATGGCCCAGAATCCATGTAAGGCATCTATCACTAAGAGGTTAGCATGTTAGTAGAGTAATTAGTAGTTAGAAACTATGAGATTTCTTTCATAGTATTCCTCATTCTTTTTACTTTGTTTTAAGAATCATTTTCAAAACCTCTTTATCATTTTCTTATCGATGTTTTCATCAACTTCTTAATTCACCTTTATTTCATCTTCTTTTCTATTTTGTTTTCTAAACCACTTCTCTTTTATTTTTATATTGTCGTTTCATCACCTTCCCACCTATCACATCTGGATTTCTTTTCTTTTATTTTTCTTTTCATTCTTTAAACAAAAAGAACTGTTAACATAACACGTGAATAAAGACTATTAATGCTTCTATCGCCTCCCGTCCCTGTGGATTCGACCCGTTGAGCCAATGCTATAACGGAAGTATCGAGGGAACATTAGCACACATGCATTTTCATTGATTTCATAAAACACACTTTTTCGAGTGCTGGTTCCGCCCCGATCAAATTTTTGGCGCCGTTGCCGGGGAGGAGAATGGTTTTGATTTAACGTTTTTGTTAACATTTTCTTCTCTGTTTTGGTGTGCAAGTCAAAGTTTACATGAACTTAATATTGCAAAACCCCAATTAGCATTGTAGCTCCCTGCTCTTGAAAGCAGGGACCTAGCTTCCAAAGTAAAGCCGTGCAAACGCGACATTTGCCGCGCCAACGCCGCTATTTTGTGATCATTGCGTATCTTGTTGAGCTGGGATGTGTTCATTGTAATAGCTAGTGGATCTGGACTATTACTTTTCTACTTTGATTGCCTACATACTGCAATAATTAAAGAACTAAAAACGGTATTTGGACGCTTTTAAAACGGTTTAGACATTTGTATTTAGGCACGTGTCAATTCAATTCCAATATACTGTATTTTGTTCTGTTGTTGTAATCTGAACTGAGGTGTACATATGACATTGCATATAGCATAGGATAAATACGTGGGTGATTTACTCACTTTTTGTGTTATTCTTGTCTATATTGCACACTTGCACGAATTGAAATTAAGGGCAAAACCCATACAAGATAAGGTGGGAATTTTATCACCCTTCCTTAGCCCAAAAACCACCTCCCCACTCACACAACCCAATCCCTAATAAAAATTAATAGACATTGGCCCCTAGGGACATCTCGGACTCAATAAGAGATTGACCGAGGATGGAACTTGTTTTAAATCTTACTCTTGTTAAATCGGTGTCTAAGGTTGGGGATTAAGAGGTTACGCCTTGAAAATACCGTGGTTTAGCATAATTAAGGCTCAATTCTTACACACGGATACCTCCCACCACATTTTGCCCCTACCTGGCATATTAGCTTGTGGTCAGATTCATATAACAACCTCTCCCGGGTAATCGACCAGTTAGGAGTCGTCTAGGTCTAGGTCAACCTTAGTATAGGCTTGGTTTTGACTTTTTCTTTCTTTTTGTTTGTTTGTTTGCTTTATCTTTTTTGTTTGTGATTGTTTATGAAATGGAATTCAACAATAACAATTCTTTCAATCCTAATATGAATCCATATTTCACACCAATTCTATTTGTTTCGGATAATTCCAACCCAGTTTTTTCAAATATGAACCAACCAAATACACCGGGTTAGACTTATCCGAATCAATACAACCCATACCCCCAATCTTATGACTATAATTTCTAAAATAATTTCAACTCTTCACAGAGTCAATGGGGATTCACCTCCCCTAAATCAAATTTTCAACCTCCTTATCCACCTTGTCCACCTTGTCCACAATTTACACAATGTTCATTCCCCGATTTCACTTCCTGTACTCCTTTTATAGAACCATCAATTGAAGAAAAATTCGAGCTAGAAAAGAGTATAGAAGCCATGCAGGAGGCCAAACGAAAATTTTAGAAAATGTTAGCCTCCCCAAATCCACACTATTTCCAAGATTCATACTCAGTCCCACCAGTTCAAAATAGAAAACCATCAATCTTGAAAATGAGTATGCGTGAGTCCGAAAAATAATCAAATCTGACGGACTCACGATTTCACCATAATTTTCAAAACAAATCTTCATCTTTTCAAGCTCACTCACAAGAAAACGATGAACCAATCGAATATGAAAAGATGCTTGAAATCATGACTCAAGCTCAAATCGCTCATAATCATGACATTGATATGATGGTCAAAACTCTCCCTTCTCATCCTTTGACCATTCCTGATGTCACTAACCATTCTGTTAGAGCCAAAGAACCATGTTGTTTTGAAAACTAAGATTCAATTTCAATCCACTCATTTGAACTTGACCAAACTTCAAATGTTGAAAATCTCATTGACATTTTGGCAAGTTATCCTTTTCCTGAAATTGAACTTGAGCATGAATATGATCCTGAACCTCAACTTGGTAATTCAATTTCACTGCCAGATTTCATAATGACTAAGGTGTTTTTACCTGATTTCAGGATTTTTCCTGAGTCAACATTGGATCTTGTGCCAATCCATTGTGAAATTGAATCACCAATCTTTTATGATCAACAAATTGAACTTGACCAATTTCATACTTTTGAATGTCCCATTGACATATTGGCAGGTTCTCATTTTTATGAAATTGAACTCAATAAGGACTGTAACTTTGATCCTCAAATTTGTGATCCAGTTCAAATTCCTGAATCAATATTGACTCCAATTTTGTTATCCAAATTGAGCAACATTTTAGAGTCAGTTTTGGTTCCCATACCTTTCATTCTTGAACTTGAATCACCACTCTCAGTGAGCCACATTCCATTGTGGAGAAATGAATGTGGACTAGAATTTCAACTCTTGATTTGGACCTGATTCCTAAACCAATTTTGACTCCTGAACCTTTACTTGACTTAAGTCAAATTCCTGAATCAGTAGTTATTCCTATGCTTCCTGAGTCCAAATCAATCATTCTATCTTTCCATACTCTATTTTGGGACAAAGGTGATCAAAATAATGACTCCGAAATTATTTTGAAAATTAGATCGGGTAAAATTCTTAATAAAAATCATTCATATATACATCATTCTAGTGGGTTGTATTATAGAGGTCTCTGGTGGGTTCCTCCGGACTCTATGCACGAATTTTGTGGACCAATCAGACCGCCACCGGAACCACTACCTTGAGGTGATTTTTCCTTCCCTCTCTATTTGTTTCATGCATACATACATTACGATGCATTGAGGACAATACACGAGTTAAGTGTGGGGGAGGGTTTACTAACATAGAGTTTTTAGATTTTCTTTCTTTTACACTTCTTTTATGATACTTTTAGAAATCTTCCCATTTGTATAGGATTTTTCTCTCTTTAAAAAACTTTTTGCAACAAGAGACAAAGTTTTGACCTATTCTTAAGAAAATTAAGATGATCTTCGAAATTAAGGAAGCATTAATTATGACATCTTAAACCTAGTTGAAATAATAGTTCTTGTTTAAGATTATAGGCTAAGTAAAATAAATTGGAGAGATAATTTTATCTTGAATTTTTTGCCTTAGATAGTATGCACTTCACACTTACACATTTTTGGGATGGAAATAAAGACCTAAAATGCCATAAAGCAAAGACAAATAAAAAGAAATATATATATAATAAAATAAAAAATCACTTATTAAGCTGGATAATTATGCCTCAAGAAGCATAATTATTCACGCCTAATGGTGATTAAAAGAAACATATAATCCCCTTTAATTTTGTGGCCTTATTTACTCGAATCCTTAAACCCGAGGATGTATTCTCATCTGGTGCCCTAGGACCGTCTGGTTTGGGAGTCATCGGTTAAAGGCTCGCTACATGGGTAAACTAGAAAGCCTAATGAAGCTAAGGGAAGGATATATATATATATATATATATATATATATATATATATATATAAATGGCTTGATGGTTAGAGTTGAAATCCCAGAAATCTTCACTATCACAAAGTGCATATTATCTAGGTTCTATGAAGGATAAAATATTCAATCCAATTTTGAATTCTTATCTTAATTGATGATAGGATCTTGCATATAGACTAAGTTTAAGGAAGAATAATTTTTGATGGACTTATGACTTTAGATCTCTTATATTTTTGCAAAAATATTTCTTAAACTTGTCTCTCTTTCAAAAATGTGTTTTCAAAATACTAACATTTGTCTTCTTTCTTTATATTTTTTGTGGGTGCAATCTACTGAAAACCCTCAGGAGACAACACTCCTCCTCTAGGGGTAACTTAGAGGTTTAACGGTTTGTTGCACATGCTCAGTGCAATCGCATCACCTGTGAAAGTGGTGTAATAACATTTGCAGTATAGTTTTTCTTTTCTTGTTTTACTCGGGACGAGTAAAAGATAAGTGTGGGAGTGTGATTAGTCTACAGTTCTGCATTATTATATCACATTTCCCATCGATTTATGAATAAAATGTCAGTCTAAATCGTATTTTGGTCTCTCTTGTAGATAATCAAGACAAGGAGGGCAAATGGGTAATAAGATCTTAATTAAACCCATTTTTGGGTAATTAAATTCGCAATTCTTGGAGGCCAAGCAAGGGATCTTCTAGAAGATACATCGAACCTAGACCCTTGCGCATGTCAGAGAAGATCCGGACGAATCTACCTGAAATACAATATACCAGGAAGGTCCTCGAAGCCAGGAGACGTTTCTCGCCAAAACCAGGGATTTAGTTCCCTGGTTTTGTCGCGAAAACGCGATAAATGCCGTGTTTCTGCGGCAATTTGGTAGGGCCACGCGTCGATCTTCGACGCGTGGTAGATCGACGCGTGGCCCCATCTCGCCTTCCAGATACTTCTTTTGCCTATAAATAGGGCAGGGTTTGGCCGAAACGCAAGGAGATTTGGTTTTTGGCTAGATTTTTATCTTCTAGTTGTAGATTAGGATTTTCTTTATCTTTTGTTTTATATTTTCCTTTTATTTTTAGATCTTGTAGTAGGGCTGAGAGATTCAGAAAGAGATAGGGAGATATTGATGTAATAAATGGTGACAATCTATGTAAAGGTGTCTCTTTTCTTCCCCAATGTAATCTTCTCCATCTTCTACATGATGCTTAGTTAGATTTTCTTCTCATGGTGACTAACTACTAACCACTAACCATCTAATCACTTACTTGATAATTCACATGAATCTAGTAGCCTCTACAAGGCCTTGCTCTTATAAGAGCCATTGATGGCTCATGATGATGGGTTCTAATATCTAACTTGCTAACCAAGCTAACTCTCTTATTTCATGCTTGCTTCTAATGGTTTGATGATCTAATGTTTGTATTAGCTTGCTCTTGATGCAAGTTTGAATGTGAAGAACCATCTTATTTACTATGCTCTGTTTCGTCTCTTGAAGCCAAGAATTAGTGATGGCCCAGGATCCATCTGAGGTAACTATCACTAAGAGGTTAGCATGTTAGTGGAGTAATTAGTAGTTAGAAATCATGAGATTTCTTTCATAGTATTCCTCATTTTCAAAACCTCTTTATCATTTTCTTATCGATGTTTTCACCAACTTCTTAAATCACCTTCGCTTCATCTTCTTTTTTATTTTGTTTTTCAAACCACTTCTCTTTTATTTTTACATTATCGTTTCATCGCCTTCTCCACCTATCACTTCTGAATTTCTTTTCTTTTATTTTCTTTTTCATTCTTTAAATAAAGAAGAACTGTTAACATAACACGTGAATAAAGACTGTTAATGCTTCTATCGCCTCCCGTCCCTGTGGATTCGACCCGTTGAGCCAATGCTATAACGGAAGTATCGAGGGAACATTAGCACACATGTATTTTCACTGATTTCATAAAACACACTTTTTGAGTACTGGTTCCGCTCCGATCAAACTCTTCACAGAGTTGATGGGGATTCTCCTCTCCCGAATTTAATTTTCAACCACCTTGTCCACAATTTTCACAATTTTTACAATATTTATTTCCCAATTTTACTTCCTATACTCCTTTTCTAGAACAACCTACTGAAGAAAAATTCGAGGTAGAAAAGAGTATGGAAGTTGTACAAGCCATGATTGAGCCCCAACAAAAACAAGCTCGACTCACAATATTCACAAATTTTTTCATATCATGCTTCATATATTCCTTTTCTACAACAACCCATGGAAGAAAAATCTGAGTTAGAAAAAAGTATAAAATCCATTCAAGAGGCCGAGCGACAATTTCAGAAAATGCTGGACTCCCCAATTCCATAATATTTTCAAAACCCAGATTCCTACACTCCCTTACTAGAACAACCATTTGAAGAAAAATCTAAGCTAGAGAAGAGTATAGAAATCTTGGATGAGATCTCACAACAATTTCAAAAATCTTCTACCCAGTCTATCGATGGGTTAGAAGCACAACTATGTCAATTGGTCAACATTTATAGGAATGAGGAAACTTGCTCTTCTCAACCTTTGGCCAATCCAGATATCTCTAACTGTATTGATTTAGACCAGAAATCATGTTGTTTTGAAAACTAAGATTCAATTTCATCATACCCATTTGAACTTGACCAAAATCAAAATTTTGAGAACCACATTGACATTTTGGCAAGTTATCCCTTTTCTGAGATTGTATTTGAGAATGAATGTGATCTTAAATCTCAAATTAACAATTCAATTTCACTTCTTGATTCAATGTTGACTCTAGTATCTTTACCTCACTTCAAACATTTTCCTAAGTCAACTTTGAATCCTGTGCCCATACATCGGGAAATTGAATTACCCATCTTTTAAGATTCGCAACTGAAACTTAACCAATACATAAGTTCTGAGAGTCATATTGACAAATGGCAAGTTTTCCTTTCAAAGAAATTGAACTCAGACAAGAATGTCACTTTGATCCTCAAATTTGTGATTCAGTTTAAATTTCTAAATCAATATTGACTCCTATTTTGTTACCCGATTTGAGCAACATTTTAGAGTCAGTTTTGATTCTCATACCTATCATTCTTGAACTTGAATCACTAACCTTAGGAAATCACATTTTGTTGTGGAAAATGAATATGGACTTGAGTTTTAACTTCTTTATTTTGACCCACTTTCTGAACAAATTTTGACGAAGGTTGTTTTTGAAAGTACACCTAGAGGGGGAGTGAATAGGAGTACTGCTAATCGAATGACAAATAATGTGGAATTTAAAAACTAATGCAACACACTTAGTGTAACCAAAGAGTGTAGCTGAATTCTCAGTGAAGGGCTCTGAACTAACTCCTCTAAATTTCTCTAAATAAGAGTTGAGGTGCTATATGAAGTTCTCTTGGTTTGACACAAGTATGGCACACACACAATCAAACCAAGTATGTAAATGATATGAACAGTATGAAATAATGCAAGGCACAATATAAGAGAGAGTTAGAGAAAGTGGATCAAACACAAACATAAGAATATGTTTCGAGATTCGAGCACTCAGCTCTACATCCCCGCCTTCACACAGAAGGATTTCTACTAACTCGTCCATACAAGACTTCCCACACAGGGAACCTCCACTGAGGATTTCGGTAAATACAAACCGGGAGTACACAACTCCTCTCTCAACCAATACAACCTCTCACTAGAGGCAAGGCACTAAGCCAAACAACTATCAACCTCATACTTGAGGGATAAGGCACTTAGCCACACAACCACAATCACCTCTACACTTAGAGGGATACAAACACCACTTCCACAATCACCTCTCACTAGAGGGATATCAACACAATCACCTCTCACTAGAGGGATATCACAAAGTATGGAAGGTTTACAACTTGGTGGTCTCTCTCAACCACAAACCGAATTTTCCCACAAAAATAATGATCCTATAGATAGGATAGATAGATAAGCTCAAGTGTGAGAAAATAAAGTGTTTTGAACAAAGAAAATCACTTGGGAAAAAAATATAGAATTTTAGATCAAAAACCACTTCTCAAAAGACTCTATTTTCTTTGAAATTGCAACACTTTAAAAACAAATAAAGATTAAACTTTTGAGCCCAAAAATTTTGCTGAAAAACACTTAAGCGATGTGAAAATTTTCTCTCTTAAAATCTTAATCAAATCAGCAAAGGATATAGGGTATTTATAGCCCTAATCCAAATCTGTCCGTTGACAACAGGCAAGGGCATTTTTGCCCTTCCGGTCGACCGGCCAACGGTCAGATTTCTGACCACCGGTCGATCGCCCGGTCGACCGAGCCTGAATCCAGAGAGCAACGGCTCTCTGGCCGGTCGACCGCCTGGTCGACCGGAGCTGGATACAGAGAGCAGAGCTATCTGCCGGTCGACCAGGGCATTTTCCAAAGAGCAGAAGCTCTCTGGCGGTCGACCGACCTGGTCGACTGGCCCACCAGCCTGGCTGCGTGCACGTCTGTGCACGTCAGTCGACCGGTCGACCAACTTCTGCCTCGGTCGACCGGCCCGGTCGACTCGCAGACAGCCAGTCGAGCCATTATAGGATTTAAAAACTAGGGTTTTATCTTTAATTAAATTTCATAAAATCACATAAATTCTAAAAAATCAGTTCTTATTAGATCTTTGAAATAAAAATATGTGTGACAAAAATTCAACACATATTACAAACTATTTGCACCATTTTTGTATGATTGAAAATTTGCTTTAAACCAAAATCTGTATTTTCCAAAACTTGAATTTTTGAAATGGATAACCGATTTTTTCAAAACACATGTAAATACAAAAACATGATATTTAAACAACTTTGAAGCATATTGTATATGGATAGAATCTAATATACATGAAATATAGTATATCTATTTTTGACTTAAAAACCAAGATCAGTTAAACCGAAAAATCAAAAACCAATAAACATGAAACTTGTGTGTGTATTGTGAACTTGAGCATATCAACACTATCTAATCTTTACAATGAGATCTAAACATAATCTTAACTAAACAAACTGATGTCTTCTTGTAGAATTCCGTCTCCAAGTTGACTTGATCCAAACGTGATCCACAAAGCTTGACTCCAACCGAGTGCTAGATGTGAACTTGACGCTCAGCTCTTGAATCACCATGTGAAAGCTCCAAAACACTTTTGTTGAAGCTAATCACCTACTAATATCTTGATCAAATATCTGAAACTAAATATCACAAGATTATTAGTAAGTATAACTATATGAGTTAATCATTATCAAAACTAGAGTGAAGGACCTCTAGACCAACAGTTTTGTTAAGTGGTGAACAAGTAGTTAATTTTGGGTGTATCAAAATCAGGATAAGGAAAATCTCAAGCGGGTTGCTTGGGGACTAGATGTAGGTTACGAGGACCGAACCAGGACAAAAAATCTCTCATGTTTGCGTTTCTGAGATTTATTCTGCGTATTTTCCTTTTCCTGCAAGTACTTTATTTAAACGCTAATCATCTTTGTTTTAGTGTTTGTGGTGCTATTGTTTTTAGATCCTACAATAGATAGTTGGATAATGTTTCTTTTTGACCACCTATCTCGTATTGACTCTAAGGAAGCGTGAAGGGTATTCCAAATTGAGATTTGAAAAGGACCGCATTTGTGATGCGTGTCAACTTGAAAAACAAACCAAGTCCTCTTTCAAATCTATTAAGGATATCATGGCATCACGTCCATTAGAATTGATATACATAGATTTATTTGATCCGACTAAAACCAAGAGTTTGTGTAGTAATCATTTTATTTTCATTCTTATTAATGACTTTTCAAGATTTACTTGGATTTTCTTCTTAAAACATAAAGATAAAGCTTTCTCGTATTTTAATATTTTTAGAAAAGGGTTGAAAAAGAAAAGAATATTTCGATCTTAATCCTTAGAAGTGATATAGGTGGTGAGTTTGTCAACCACTCATTTATTACTTATTGTGAAGAAAATAAAATTAAACATGAGCTTTCATGTCCTAAAACTCTACAACAAATAGAGTCATCGAAAGGAAGAATAGAACTCTCCAAGAGATAGGTAGGACTATAATTAGTGAATATGGACTCCCTCAATACTTATAAGACGAGGCCATAAACACATCATATTATATAATAAATAGAGTTTATTTTTGCAAAAAATCAAACAAAACGCTGTTTGAGATTTATCATTTGAGAAAACCAAATATTTCTTATTTCGAAATTTTTGAATGTAAATGTTTTGTTTTAATACCAAGGATAATATAGAAAAGTTTGTTGTAAAAGCTTTTAAAGCTATTTTTGTAGGTTATTCAAATACTAGCAAAGGTTATAAAGCCTTCAATAGGTTAACTTTGGCTATTGAGGAATTTATGCATGTCAAGTTTGAGGAATCTGATACTCTTGTGAAAAACATGGTAGATTGTGAAATTGATTGCTTAGATGAAGATATAGAGAAGTCAATAAAAGACTCACCGGAATAAGAAGAAAAGCCAAGAAAAGATCCAAATGGTGAAGTTTAAAAAGTGCAAGTAGAAGTGCAATCAACTCAATCACTTCCGAAAGATTGGAGATACTCTACAAGTCATCCCAAAGATCTCATCTCAAGTGATGTATCAAAGGGAGTAACTGCTAGATCTGAACTTTATGATATTTGTGGTTATTATGCATTCATTTCTCACATTGAACTTTAGAATATTGGTTACTTGTCATGCAAGAGTAGTTCAATCAATTTGAGCGCAACCAAGTTTGACATTTTGTCCTGAGCCCCATGATAGACCAACCATTGGTACTAAATAAATCTTTAGAAATAAGTTGGATGAGTCGGGTAATATAATTAGAAATAAGGCTAGGCTAGTGGCCCAAGGTTACAATCAAATCGAGAAAATTGATTTTGAGGAGACCTTTACACCTGTGGCACAGCTCAAATCCATTCGTATGACCCTTACTTTTACCTCATTTAAAGATTTTAAGTTGTTTCAATTGGATGTTAAAAGTTCTTTTCTTAATGATTTTATTGAAGAGGAGGTGTATATTGAAAAACTCCTCGGGTTTGTTGATCCTACACATTCTGATTTTGTGTTTAGATTAGAAAAGTCTTTATATGATTTGAAACAAGCTCAAGAGCTTGGTATGAAAGGCTTAATAGTTTTTTATAAATAAGGATTTTGTTAAAGGTAAAGTGGATACTACATTGTTTATTAAGCAAGTTAATTGTGATATTTTAATTATACAAAATTTATATTGATGATATTATTTTTGGATCTACTAATAAAAAATTTTGTAAAAAGTTTGAATTGTGTATGAAGAAGGAGTTTAAAATGACTATGATGGGTGAGCTCAACTACTTCCTTGAACTCCAAATTACGTAAAGGAGCGATTGAATCTTCATGAATTAAGCCAAGTACACTAAAGAGTTAATCAAGAAGTTTAGGCTAGAGAATATGAAAGTTAGCAAGACTTTGATGGCTACTATAACCAAGCTTGATAAAGATGAACAAGATAAAAGTGTTGACATTAAATTATACCGTATCATGATTGGTCGTTTGCTTTATTTAATGACAAGTAGGCCACATATTATATTTATTATTTGTATTTGTGCTATATTTTAATAGCGTCCAAAATAATCTCATTTGATTGTGATAAAACATATTAACAATTATCTTAAGGGCATATCTTAAGGGCACTATTGGTATGGGCATGTTGTATCTGAAAATCGAACAATTTAACATGATGAGTTATTTGGATCCCGACTATGCTGGTTGAATAGTGGATTAGAAGAGAACTAGTGAAACATGTCAATTTCTGAAAATTATCTTATTTCGTAGTCTTTCAAGAAGCAAAATTATGTGGCCCTCTCAACCGCCAAGGCGGAGTATGTTGCCGTCAAGGATTGTTGTGTATAAATTCTTTGGCCGAAATATACTCTTCTTGATTATGATTTACATTATGATCATATTAAGATTTATTGTGATAATACTAGTATACATATGATCAAGAATACAAATCATTATAGTAAGACTAAGCATATAAAAATTTAGCATCACTTTCTTAGAGATCATTATGATTGATATGAGATTGATTATGTTTCTACCGATTTACAATTAATCGATATTTTTACAGAACCTCTTGATTATAATAGATTTTCTTTCCTTTGTGGTGAATTAAATATTTGCATGATGGAAACTTGATTTTAAACTCAATTGGTATTTAGTATTTTAAATGTTTCAATTTTAATTGTTTAGAATTTTCAATTGGTATATTTGGTATACTTCATCTCCTTCTTGAAGTATGACAAAAGGGGGAAGTTGTTTAAAGTTTTTAATTATTTAGATCTATATACATTCTATTGTTTTATGTAATATTAAGTTAGTAATTTTGATTCTCTATTGCATATGTAGTTGGTGGATGGAGGAACGGAAGGATGGATAGTTGTTTATGCATATTGTTTTAAATTGTTAATACTATTGATATGCATATGACTTACTATATCTATGAGTCATATTGCACTTGATTCTTATGAGCATAATTTCAGGGAGACTTTTTTAAACCTCCTCAATTTTTTTATATAAATAACTCATGAGTTTTGTCATCATCAAAAAGGGAAGATTGTTGGCCAAAGGTTACAATCACCGTTTTATTTTGATGATTCCAAAGCTCATGTGGTTATGAGATAGTAATTAAGTTCAAGAATTTTGAAATTTACAAGTTTCAAGAGTTAAGATTTTTGCTTCACTCTACCTCTAAAGGGAAGGTGTTGAAGTACTCAAGATGATTTAAGCATGGGACTAAAGCTCGGAAGGTCAAAACTTGAATTTTAGAGAAGCTCACTTGAAGAAGACTTGAAGATAGTTTAAACTCTTTTAAGAATTTAGTATATTTAAGTTTAGATTATTAGATTGGAAGCTCAAGAAGTTCACACACACAACAAGATTTTTTTCAAACACTAGATTTCTTAAATTAGTTTTTGATAGACAAAATTTCTTCAATCAAATTTTATCTATATATGTTTAATATGTTTCATTGTTTAAACTTACTCAAAATATTTACATATTTAAATATGATTTTATAAAAATATCAAAGTTTTAGAAATTAATTTGAAAAACAAAAAATTATGTGCTTTTAGGGCTTAGCCGGTCAACCGACCTCTGTGTAGAACAAATTTTTTGTTCTGCACGGTCGACCGCTCGGTCGATCGGGTATGTAAAGAACATGCACAAACTCTGAGTTGAGTGGCCAGTCGACCGCCCGGCGTCAACACACTGGCTAAGTTTTGGATCGTTCTGGCCTGTCAACCGTGCGGTCACCCGCCAGACAGAGCGCAAATATTAAGCTCGGTTACCCCATAGTCGGTCGATCGGAGCCAACGGCTATTTTGAAATAGCCTTGGCCGATCGACCATGCGGTCGACTGCCAGTCTGTCCAGAAAAGACAAATGTCTTTTAAACATGCATTTTTGAATTTAAATCAAAGTGTCTCATTTCCAAAGGGGTATACTTTACTTTATTTGTGTTTTATTAGCTATTTAATGATTAGTTTAGCTCTCTAATGACGTTTTCCTTCTTCCTATAAATGGGGTCATTTGAGAGAGTTTCAAACTAAGAAAAGTTCAAGAAAAATCCTTGAACCTTTTTTGAAAAATTCAAGAAAATTTTGAAGTTTCAAGTTTTCAAAGAGTTCTCATTTCTAACCATTTTTTGCAAGGTCAAGCTTTCAAAGTTCAATCTTTTTACTAATTTTTCTCTCACAAACTTCTTGAGCCTCAAAGCTTCACTTTTTACTATAAGAAGTTATATTGAAAGAGTTAGTGGTCTTCGTGGTCACCAAGTGATTATAATCTTCATTTTCTTTATGCTCTCCTCTTGGGTAGAGGATTGAAGATTACAGTTGAGCCTCAGGGTCTTGTGTGGATCCATTATTGTTGAGTCCTTAGTGGGGATAATGAAAATTTTTCATTGCAGTGAAGGCAAGGGTGTATAGCAAGTTGCTCGAACCTCGAAACAAATCTCTTGTGTTTGTAATTGCTACTTTCACTCACTCTTACTTAATTATTTATAATTTGTTTATTGTTCTTGCTTGTTCATCTAATACTCCTTGCTCTATTACTCTAGTTATCGTTCTACCAGTTTTATTCTTTCAATAAGGAAGACAATTATGCGACTCAACTCGTATTTAAGAGGAATATTGAGGAAAAATTCAGAGCTCATCACGGAGTATCTGGCTTCACTTCTTGGTTTTGAATTGTCGAATAGTTGTATCTTTAAATTTTTTTTTGTAGCATTACTTATGTAGAATTACTAGTTCAGTTTTATTTTCGGATATTGATTAGCATATCACCTATTCACCCCCCCCCCCCAACAAAAAAATGATTTTCAGTATCAATTCTTGATTCTGTCTATTTGATTTCAACTTTGATCCACTTTCTATCATTTCCCCCGCCTTATTGAAATTTCGAGGATAAATTTTTTGTTAAGGTGGGTAAAATATAATATCTTCTAGTTAATAATATAGTATTAAGATTTTAAACATTTATTTGGATTTATTTATCATTATTAATGTTAATTTATTTTGTATGTATTGAGAAGCCTAGCCCACTCCCTCTTTCTTTTCCTTCATTTTCTTAGTAAGCCCGTAGTCCAACCCAATCAACTTTCTTATTTCCTTCTCATTTTTACAATTTTTATTTTCTTTTCAAAAGCCCAAACCACACAAGCCCACTCTCTCCCTTTCATTTTCTTCTCATTTTTACAACTATGACTTTATGGTTTTCATAGTTGATTTATATAGTTTGATCAAGTTACTTTAGGCTTAGCATGTATACGTAGGGTATTTTTCTCACTTATATATGTTGCTGACTCTCATCATGTGTCATTTTCGCGTATTTTGAGAAGCGAAACGTGATAATTTCTCAGGGGTAGTAAGTTTCTCTCTTCTTATTTCTCTGCAATACATGTTCCTGTCATGGCCAAATTCTTTGCTGAGAAGAATTTCTTTCTTATTTTCAAGATTTCGGTATTATTTTCTAGAATAGATTAGGGCTACGAATTGAGAATATCTGATCCATGCTAATAATATTGATTTCTATATCCCTAGTCTAGTTTACAAATTTTATGTTGGACTCACCCTTGATAATGTTGATTTTACTCATGGTACCATAGATATAATATGATGGGGTGAAACTAGGGCTTTACATTTACAAGTTATTTTTGAATTAACCAGTATCCACATTGTAGTAGATGGAAATCAGAACCCCAGGAGCCTAGATAAGTATATGTTCATGATGGGTATGATTGTAGGACAGGCCAAGGTGGAGGAATCAATGCCAAAACTCTTTATCGAAACGTTTATATTGTGTGTAGATGGTTGAAATACAATGTATTAAGTGTTTCTCATGTTTCATCTTATTATGCTAATGCTCTATACATTGTGCACATGATGATGATAAAAGATAGAGACTATTGCATGTGCCGACAGTTACTTGACACTATTGCCAATACTAAGATAGGAGAAAGACTTTTCTTCTACTACATATTTTTGTGACACAAAATTGCAGAGAGTAGATGCATATAGATGAATTTAACAATGCCATGCATGATAGAGTTAAGATATCATATGAAGTTATTTCTGCATCTTATCGTGCATCACTTCAAATTGATTGGGTGCCCGTAGGTTCACAACCCGAGGTAGTAGATACTATTTCTTTTTCATCTAAAGAATCACACGATGAAGATGAAGAATTTTTAAAGCAAGAACCACTCGAAGATAATAAGAATTTCATGAATGATTTGGCAAGAGATGAAGAAAACATTCAAATTAATTAAAATTTTGAAAAGGGACACCAAAGGGCCACACATTAGGAGATCACATTCGGAGAGTGGGGGAGGAAAAAAAAGGAAGGCATGGATGATGGGGCATTTTTTTTTTTTTGTTTAAGGACTAGTATTTTTTTATTTCTTTCTTTCAATTTTTTTATTTTTCTTTTATTATTAGGTTTTTCTAGGTTTTGATTTTAGTTTTTCAGTTGTAAAAAAAAAATCAACAAGCTTAACTAGCATTTAAGGGAGTTAGTAACCATATAATTTGACTTGGATAGGGAAATTAATTTGATAAAATTCCTAATTCTTGGAAAAGAGATGAGAAGTCCGAATATTGAATATCATCTAGATTTTGTCTATATTATGCATCTTATTTATACTTACACAGTAGTTAAAACTTGGGATAATGAGAATGACTTGACCTACTTAAAATATATATTATATATTATATATCTATCAGTCTATATATATATATATATATATATATATATATATATATATATATATATATATATATATATATATATATATATATATATGTATATGAGAAAAATGTATATCAGCCTGCGGGCTGAGAGTACTCTCTCAGCCTGCGGTGACATGGCTCAATTTGTTACCTCACTGACTTGCGGCCCGCTTTTAGGAAGAAGTTAAATTACCAAATACCCCTTTCGATAACTTTTCTTATTGTTTATTATTATTTTTCTCCCTTTTTTTACCGCTCTTTATAGGATTTAGGTTATTTTATATAGATTACTTTTCGCCCTATTTCTTTACCTCTTTTTTGAAAGATCTAGTTTATCCTTTTCAGCCTGCGATAAAATTTTTTCTGAAAATATAAAATCTTTTCAGATCAATTTTTTCAGCCTGCGATCAATTTCTACTTATAGTTTAATTTTTTTGTATATAATGTAGTCAGAGTCTTTGGTCGCAGTGTACATTTAAACTGCGACCTTAGTCAGAGACTTTGGTCGCAGTGTACATGGTTAATTGCGACCAAGGTCGCAGTGTTGTTATTGATAAAGATGGCCAGCAACTGCAATCTAGGGTTGCATTACATGGACTGTAACTTAGGTCGCAGTACGTTAAGTAAGTGTTTCCTTTATATTAACATGCATAGCGACCAAGGTCTCAGTGTTATTTTGGATTAAGACTGCCGCCAGCAACTGCGACCAAGGTCACCGTGTTGTTGTTTTGGATTAAGTCATTTTTTGAATCTAAATGAAAAATGAAAAGTTTGCTGAGCGGACGCGACTTGGAGTCACTCCGAGAGACGCGGCCTGTCATAAAGATTTTATGAGATCTTTAAACATCAAGTTTACGTTGACGAACCCGCACCATTCGTTGTTTCCCGAAGCGGTTGTCCACGCGTCGGCTCTTCATTGGGTTTAGGCGTTAATGTCTTTTAATGCCAAACCGGCGCTGGTGGTTGTAGACCAGCGTCTTCGACGCTTCTTGAAACGACACTCCACGCGTCAGCCTTCCATTGGACTTCGATAGTCGTGCGATCATTAAGGCCGACGGTTCTGATTAATGAACCATTAATTATGGTTATTATGGGCTGCCTATAAATAGGGCTCACCCTCTCCCATAATTAGACTGTTTTCTTTTCGAGAGCAATTGCTCTGAGAATTTTCGCCTTCTTCAGAGTCTCTAACAGGGGCCTGCCTCCATGGATGAAGATGACCCTATGGACGAACTTGATCGATGTTCGTCCACAATGGAAGAAGTCATAGACCTCATCGTCCACAAGGGAAGAAGTCATGGACCTCGTCGTTCGCAAGGGAAGAAGTCATGATCCCTGACGAGGACTTAACCCTCACCAAGATCTCCTCGGACTTGATGCACCAGTCAAGTTTGCTGGCACGGGATGGTCAGAGTGGGTATGGCGGCGGGGGATGTGGTGGATATAGTGGTGGGTAGCACTGGATAACCTTCTAGTGGAAGAGATGTTCATGAACGAAGGATCGTATCCCGCCACTTTGGAGGGTCAGGTAGAATCGGAGGATTCTGCTGCCACCAGACCTCAATAACACCACTGCTCTTAGTCAACAAGGGCTCTTTTGATGTTTAGTCTTCTTTGTACTGCTGTATTGTAACACTCAATCTTATTGTATAAGAGAGCGTTTTGTATCATTTTCACATGCCTGGAGATAAATGCCTGGACATAAATAAAAATCATATTTGTTTTTTAATAAACTACGACGTTGGTCGCAGTCATGCATTGCAAACAAAACAACTTGGACCAGAGACGACACTGCGACCAAGGTCGCATAAGACTACATTGCAAACAGAAATAACTGCGACCACGCAGTGTTGTTGTTGATTAAGACTAAAGACCAGCAGCTGCGACCAAGGTCGCATATTATTTTTTTAAGGTCGCAGTGTTGTTGTTGATTAAAAATAAAGACCAGCGAATGCGACCAAGGTCGCAGTGTATTTTATTAAGTCCAAAAACCAGCAACTGCGACCAAGGTCGCATTATATTTTATTAAGACTACGGTTAGCAACTGCGACCAAGGTAGCAGTGTTGTTGTTGATTAAGACTATAGACCAGCAACTGCGACCAATGTCGCAGTGTATTTATTAAGTCTGCGTCCAGCAACTGCGACCAAAGTCGCAACCTTTCATTTTAAAAATTTATACGGGTGAAGTAAGATAATTATTAATTGTGTCCATGGTCGC
>JAVJIF010011709.1:0-47500 GCA_038442645.1 Agave tequilana | reverse complement strand
GTGAAAATGATATTAAAAAATTTAACTCCAAAATTTTTCTTTTTAGAAACTGCGACTTCGATTGCAGTTTCAGAAAATAAAAAAATAAAATAAAATAAACTGTTTCAAGTCGCAGTAATAGATTCTTATTGTGATTAAAACATCTTTTTAAAAAAACATGAACATTAATACGACCATAGTTGCATTCTTTTAAAAAAAATTTATTTTTCTAAAATTTAGTAATCAAGATCTGTAATTTTTTATTTTAAAAAACTCAAAATTTTCAGATCTGTAATTTTTTAGTGGAGGAACAGTTGTAGCCAGATTAAAAGTGAAACTGAGAGAATTTGTCATTGGGCAACGAAAAGTGGTTGAGGGTCTCCTTTTACAGCCTAAATTTTTTGACTTCTCTGCCGCTAATATGAAATCACATCATGCCAGCTGAGAAACTCTCTCAGCTGTCGATTGAGGTACAGTAACCCCATATATATATATATATATATATATATATATATATATATATATATATATATATATTAACAAGTCCAAAGCTCAATTATTTAGGTATTTTGGCCTAATGAAGCCTTGATATCTACAGAAAAGAGAATTAGATTAGTTATATATTTTATAAAAAAAATGGGTGGAGTAGTACTTCGAAACTCCAAAAAAATATGTATACAGAAATATATTTAATTATGAAAAAGTTTGAATCGAAGTCCCAAGCTCAAAACTAACATGCACGCTCACAAAGATGCATAGGATCGAAAAACTTAAGAGAGATAATATGATAGGATTTAAAGTCCCTAAAAAGAAATGATGGAATTTCTTGATAAGAGATTGAACTTGAAAAGAATTACTTATAGGAGCTATTGATCTTATTTGCTAAGTGATGCTTGTTGAACCAAAAAAAATATTTTTTCTTTGTCTTTATTTTAAGTTTCTTTATTTTTCAGTTATCCTTATTTTATTTTATCCTTATTTCTTAACCCTTCCTCTATTCTTTTAACCAAATCTATGGGTATATTCACTTCAAACCCTCACAAGACAACACTCGTCCATTAGGGGTAACCTAAGAATTTAACAGCTTATTGCACGTGCTAAGTGCAACTGTGATTCCTACGAAAGTAAGTTAGGATTTTTCTTTATTTTTATAATTTTTAGTGTCATTTTTCTTTTTTTTCTTAGATAAGGATTTTCCTCAAGGACTAGCAAAAGATAGTTATGGGGGTGTGATGAGTAGTATTCATAAACATATTTTATATCACTTTTATATTTATTATTTGTTACATTAATGTTGCATGGGTATATTTTCTTATGTTTTGCAGAAATTAGGTCAAGAACACAAATTAGAGAAAAGGAAAGAAAACTGATAAAAAGAAGATGGTTTGCAGTTTGTTATACATAGATTAGAGAATTTAAAGAAGAATTAGTACTTCTAAACGAGATCACAATCATACACAGAGGAGATAACAAAAAGTTGAGAGGCAAAAACATCAAAAGACTGGCCACGTAGCCGTTGAAAAGTCAAAGTATGCCAGCTCAATATCTGATTTTGCCTAATATTCGTAACAAGCATTGATTGTAGATCATCGGCTACGCAGCCGACCAAGACGGCCACGCAGCCGACTAATTTTAGAAACCAGAGTAGAAATTTCATGTGTAATTCTTATATGATTAGGAGACTCTTCTGTTACTTCTACTCGAACTATAAATATCTCTGCGGTCTATAAATGGACATGCATACCATTGTAAATATATCTCTCTCTAGAATTAAATTTCTTAATAAAAAGTTTAATTTTTCTTTTTTAAGTCTTGGTTGATTGGAGAATTGGTGCTTTGGAGAAGAAGAGCAGTAGGAAATCAGATCTAGGGTTCTTCTAAATTGGTTCTCTTTTTCCTTTGCTTTTCTAATTTACTTTTGATTATGTTTTTTATTATGAATATCATGAGTTGCACTTTTCTAATTATAAACTAATTCTCTTAGGCTAGGGCATTGATGTAGGAATATTATGAAGATATAGACTTGTTGCTTTGTGTTTGTATTAAGGGTTTACTTGTATGTTATGTCTTTATTTCTGATTTAGTGTCTAATAATTGATGGTCACATTTATATAGATGACTAGATTTGAGACCAAGAGAAGATAACTTAGTATAACATCATAAAAATAAAGATCACAATCTCACATGTTGAGACTGAGAGGAGATACATAGGTTGTGCATTCGTGTGAGAAAGACCACAGATCTTCATGCATCCCTTAACTTATAAATCTATTAGATCAAGACATTGTAGGCTCCTGTCGAGGGGATAATATTAATATTGCTCAAGAGAATATTAGTCGACATAGGGCATTTCGATTGTTAACATAAATAGATAAATTTGCTAGTACAAGTCTATATATGACTATATTACAGAAATCAATTGCCTTAGCTACTTTTTCCTGGTCAGTCCTTTTAAATATTTCGCTTAGTTTACTTTTCATAACTCTCTTTAAATCGATGTTTCAAATAAAGCTTAGTTTAAATTAGTCTGGTACTTAGTAGATTACAATCCTTGTGGGTTCGACACTCCACTCTATTATTATATTACTTGCCAACGATTGATACACTTGTCAAATCGCACGTCAATAACACTAATCTATAATAAAATAATCCAAGTGTTACATATTATCTTGTGTTTAAATTCATAGAAGCATTGGTATAACATTTTCTTACTACCTTGTGGTATAGATAAATGAAATTTTGTTTACAATGTAATACAATATATATTAAAAATTAATTATTTGATAATATTATCAGCATAAAAAACAATTATACTTCACTACTAAAAAAATTTAATCTTATTTCAATGTGCATAGCACGTGCCTGATATACTATTATTTTTTTTTTTAAATTGTGATTGATCAGCGACCACATCGACAAGGAAAGGTAATAGGAAAGTTGTATAGCTTATATAAACTACACAAATAAGTATAAAAATTAATATGAATTTATGTTTACTAAGTGTTTATCTTAAATTAAATGAGATACATAAAAGATAATTGATAAAACTATAGCTGTTCTTAAAAAGAGTACGTGAACAATATTGAAGACATTTTGACCCAGCTACTCAGTGTGTTTTATCCTATCAGAAGCCATGCAGCTGAAGCTAAATACATGAAAAATACATGCAGAGATGAGAAGAGGAAGATCGAGTGGGATTTTCTGAGCAAAGAAGAAGAAAATCAAATTGAACTGGATCAGAATTTATTCCTCCATAGGAACTCTTCAAATCTTTTACACGCCATCCAACTCATTCTACGTGATTTCACTCTCTTCCTGTGTTATAATTAAACATTGTTGCAAACGATAAATAAAAAATGTTCATATCTTTCAAACAACTGCATCAAGGGCCCCCCGTGTACTTTTACAACTAATGCCCGAAAGGATAACAGAAATCAGTCCAAAGGTAATATGATGTTTGTGATCTATTATCATCCACAAACAGAAAATCAGATACATATGCATGAGAATTGCAACTCAATGACATTCTTTTAACAAGATTTGATCAGAAACATCCGTCCTTTTAACAATGTTTGATTAGAAATCATTTGTGTCTGCAATTTGGCTTTGCATCTCCGAGGCACACGCTGTAATTCATTTTCGTCTCTCCAGTAATTCCTTCCATCTCTCACAAAAAAGAACATCTTCATTTCAAATCATACGGACAAGATGAAGATCTACTCAGGCCGTAGCATTACTATATCACCCAATGCCACTCAATCCCAAAGTACAGATCAGTCTCTGTCAAAAGAGCAACACAAGAAAGCCTCTCTTGTTCATTAATTAGATGATAATAGTCCCCCACGGTTGATTCAACTGGCTGGTCTGGGTCAATTAGAGTACAAGCTTTCCACCAGTTACCGGTTCGACTCCTGCAATGTGGACATTTATTCTCTCCCCCCACCGACGTGACCCCGACCAAGCCCCATGTTTGCTTCCCGAAAGTCGCCGGTTCCGTTGGCGGTTGAGACAAACAAAAAGGAAAGCCACTCTGAATTGAATTTGGAAATACTGGCTTGTGACTACTGACCCTTGAGTTCTGAGTTTCTCATCATTATTCCCTACTTAAGAGAGAAATAACAAACTAAAGCAAATTCTTTATGCTGACCAGGAGTTCAAAATTTTATCAAATTGTAAATATATACAAGTTCATAACTTATAACAGAACCGAAACCAAAAACAAAAAGTAAAAAAACAGCAAAATCTCCTCAGATTCAGTGTGTCAAGTAGCTTAGCTAATATACATCATAATTATTGCTCATCTAACTTGGCTCTTAGCATCAAATGGAAGATACTATGCAAATTCATCTTCCATATTCTTGCATATCTTGCCAGGCACCTGGTCAAGGGCGGAGTTAGAAACAAAGAGTTTTTTTTCTAGTTACAAATAGCTCGGTCTTCGGCCTTCTCTAACTTACACACTTTCACTTTTTACACGGGAAAGTCCGATTTCATATAATCTGACTTCATATCTCTCTATCCTTCAGTGAAATGGCTTCAGAAGGTCTACATGTAAATGGAAAAGAACCAGCTGAAATTTACAAGAACTGGCTGCAAGGGACCTAGGGGAGCTTTGCAGCAAGACTGTTAACAAGAGTATATGTGTATATGATTCTGTCAACTGCTAAGTTGTAAGTAACGGGTGTCTGTATCCTTTCATCTGTCAGGTATGATTCTGTCAACTGCTAATTTGAAGTAACGGCTGTGGTTGTATCCTTTCATCTCCCTGAGAGTTCAAGAGTTTCTGGAGAGATCGATACTGCAACCTTACATTTTCTCCAGTGTCCAGAATCTTCAGGAGATACCTGAGTTAGCAGAAATAGGCAAGGACAATTAAAAAATTGCAAACAAAATAAGGTTGTGCTAATTTCTCAATACGGTAAGACATTGACATTAAAAAATTAGAAGATAGCATCACGTGAGAGACACATGCTAATCACCAAGGGTAAATTAAGTCAGCAGCCACCAGCTTCTTCCCCCAAAGAAAAGAAAAGAAAAGAACAAACCACCACCAAACACACACCCCACACACTAAAAGAAAAGAAACAACCAAAACCCACCCAGCAGCACCAGGGCTACCTTTATACCAAGCAATTGGGCTCGCAACCAGGGGGGCCAACTTGAAACAGTATTTTCCCTTGTACACTGAAAATATCATTAAATGTTCGTATATTTTGCTACTAGATGCACCAATCTCCAAACTAGCATGTAAAATCCCTCCTAAGTCAAATTTATATGCAGTGGAGTGCGCGCGCACCCACACCCACACCCCCACCCACCCAAATCTCTGGTTAGAAAATTTAATTTACTCCAGCAGCTGTAGTAAAGATTATGTATAATGGGATGAGAACCCGGTCAGTGTTCCAAAAATTGAATCAAACCAGTATAAAACCAAATTTAAATGAACCGGTTCGGTTCAGTTAAGTTAAGTTTGGAAGTCAGTTTTGAGGGGAGAGACAAGGGAAAGTAGAGTAAGGAGATTGATCCTAAGAAAGTCTAAAAGAAAATTATACACCAATCTGATGTTCACACAAAAGGAAACAAAACAAAAAACAATCATGCAAAAAATAAAAATTTACAATTCATACAAAATGTAAAATCCAACAAAATTCATAAAACAAGAGACAGAATCATATGAAAAAAGAAAAAAAAAATTAGAAATCCATATGTAAACACAAAAAAAATCATACATCAATTCAACAAATTTCACAGGAAAACTTCCTAAAATCAATACAGCAATCTAACAAATTCATGAACAATCACAAGTTTTCACAAGTCTATCTAGTTTTTCTCAAAAATTACTAAATCAGTACTAGAAGATGTGATAATGAACTACGTTACTCAGAATGATGATTAAGAACATCCAATAATTGGTTTCAATTTCATAGCTCAGAAATTCAGCATATTCCAACAATTCATACTGATGTCATCACAATGCTAAGATTTGGGAAAACCTGTTAACAAAGAGAGGGAGTTTGGTTGATGAGAGCCTGAGAAAGAGGGGCTTGTAGGATTTTAGAGAGGGATTTCGAGAGAGAGAGAGAGAGAGAGAGAGAGAGAGAGAGAGAGAGAGAGAGAGGTCATAGTTAATGTTCTACGACTTAGAACCTTATCCCTCTCCCCCATCCCCACCCACCCCCACACAAGGCACACAATCCAACAAAAGAAACCTCACCACGTGACCATTCTAGATATTTTAAACAACAAAGAAGTTCTCAATAGGCTTTTCATCTGAGGTTCAGCTTTGGGTTTCTCAAACTTGAACCAAACCTGGAAACCAAAATTTTTGGGAAATAACAAAGAACAGAAACTGATATGAAATTGGTTAATTCACCCAAATCACGGAGTTCCAGTAAATTCTTTCAGTTTGAGCCAAATTATGCCTACCCTTGAATGTTTATTCTTTCATCATGTTTGGTTCTAAAATTTGGAGAGATTGTAAACCCTGCTAATTACCCGGACTTCCAGTGCTTCACCAAGCATTTCACTGGATGACACTGCATAACTTGTAGAGTTTCAAGTAATGTTGTAGAAGGCGCTAAATGCAGTCAATGTTAGGCATCTGTCTACTGCCTAGTTGCTTATGTGCGCGAGCAATTTAGGGGACCAGAGATTTTTCACATATGCATATCCTTTTCTAATGCCCCTTGACCCTACTCAACAACAGTGATCAAAGAGGGGGAGGGATCCAGTGAAGTTGAAGAAGTTGGACGAGAGTTTTAAAGTAACTTTTTAAGATATAAACTCATTTAACCTTACTCAACCATACCCCAAGTTTAGGTAGGGTTGATAGAGTTAGATGGGTTTATACCTTAATTTATAAACCTTAATCGACCATAAACCCACATTCCCTTCATCCCCATCTATCTATCCCATAGAAAAAGTGACGTGGGACGGAAGGGATTTTAGAGTTTGTGGTGACTGGTGGGGATTTGGTGGAATTGGGAAAGAACAAGAAATTTGGGGATTGGATATGATCACGGATCGCAATCCGGATCTCGGGTTCATCACCTGATTCGATTCAATACATGAGATCAAACCAAACAACACAAATTTTCATAGGGAAAACAAATTTTTTAATCAATTCATCCTTGCTTTCAAAATTCACTATATGGGTATATATAACCTACAATACGTGCATCATACGTACAATTATTTATAAAATCAAATCTACTCAAATTTAATTCAAATAAACCCTAAATCTAAACCAAATTTACTCAAATCTAAATTCAAATGAAATCAACAAACCTACTAAATCTGAACCGTTTAATTCCCCCATCAAAAAGTGAAATGAGGCAATAAAAAGAAGCAGTAAGTGGCAGGACATAGTGTCAAGCGGCAAAAACTGGCTACAATTGTAGGACAAAAATTCAAATATGTGTTTTACTTTTTTAGCTCATGAAATAAGAAATGAAAAGAAGCGGCAAGTGGCAGGACATAGTGTCAAGCGGCAAAAAGTGGCTACAATGGTAGGATGAAAATTCAAGTATGTGTTTTACTTTTTTTGCTTGTTTGTTCCTCTCATTTCTTTCACTTTGTCTTCTGTTTCTTTTCTTTTTTCTTTTTTTTATAGTTCTGAAGCAGTAACGTAGTTTATGGCTTTAGAATACAAAGAGAAGGAAAGAAGGGATAGGTGTTCTACAGGTAGAGTGTTGTGGTTGTCCAAGACTGAAAAAAGAAGAAAACAAGAACAAAGGAGAAGAAAAGAAATAGATGTAGAAGACCCAAAGACCTCCATCTTCAACATACTTCATTAATTCACCACTGACTGCATTCTTTCCATAAACTTTATGCCTTCATAAAGGCAATTATGAAGAAATAAACATAAAATAACTTAATTTAACAACGTTATTTTAAAACAAACAAATCATAATAGAAAGCAAATCAGGTCTGCAATTCATCCTTTAGATTCCTTAGCTATTTCTTTTCTCTTAACAAGCCATGAAATAACTCTAGTTATTTCTTTCCCTTAACAAGATGTAGAATACTTTTATCTATTCCATTCCTAACAAACTGCCAAGCATATCTTACTAAATATAAAACAAAAGTTTTGCAAAAAGAGACCCCCCCCGCGGGAGAATAGTGAAATAGCTTAATATCTTTATTGTTAGAATTACAAAGGTAAATCTCATCTTTATTGCTTATTAAGAGACTACAAAATACAAGATACATAAATCGATAAGAATGTGTCTCTTTATATAAAGACCATGCAAGACCAAATCCTATTCCAGCTATGAGTTCAATTACTACTAGAATTTTAAATACTTCAAATACTATTTTTATAATATAATATACCAATTATATCTAATATTTAATAATTAAAAAAGTCACTTAGCGTCCTTCAAGTCACGTCAATTTGCTTTCGTGCTTGTACAGAGGATGTCTTTTCAAATGTAAAATGCCACACTCATGAGGCCAAAGAAGGCCTAAAATTTGGACTCTTGCAATTCATCAACATAGGCTCGCTATTGTTGTAAATCGGTGCCCACGATGCTCAAAGGTGTATGAGTTGTCTCTTGCATCATAATGAACTCAATGGTTTAAAAAATGGTCAACATAGAAGGAAATGGCCCTGAACTTGGTACTCATTGCATGCATCTCCCCTCATATATTCCTTAAAAAGTGAACTACACACTCATGCTTCACCATATAGAGCTTGTAGCCATTTAACAAAGCAAGACGATAAGGATTTTTCCTTTGCTCTAACTTCAAGTTTAACTTCTTGATCACTTCGGTAGAAACAACATTCTTTATACTTACCATCATCAATATTTAGAGTACAAAGTTTGCCTACCTAACCTCTGTCTTCAAGAAACTTGTCCACCTCAAGTCACTAACCAACAACTTCCTTTGATTATGAATTACCTTCTGAATGTACAGGCTTTCACCTTTTGTATTCCCTCTAGTTCAAAATGTTCCCTGGGCTTCTCACATCAAAAACTAAGACTTGACTCAACCTCTACTCCAAGAAAGTGAACCTTTTTGTTTGAGAAAGTCACATAGATATGTCTAGTCTCTTTATATGTGAAACATGGTTAGAGGCCTCTTTGTGTAGCAGATGGGTTTTGTGAAGAGGATATAGGTAAATTTGGAACTTGAGTCTGATATGTTGGATTTTTGCTAAATGTTTTGTCTAACTCACAATTTGACGAGTTCCTCCTTAACATCCGAAAACTAAGTCATTTTGTCTCAAATAGTCATTCAATCCTGCCTTGTACCTACCTGCCAAGACATCGTCAGACTCCTACAAGCCTGCTAAGTAACAAGCTAAGCTGAAGGAGTTAGTCAAGAGTAATCATAGAGTTGGGGCCTTGCTTCAAATCCAATAACTAAAGTTGAAGCTACTATCCATAGAACATAGAATTGAGAATTTCCCTCATCTCCTTCAAGTGATTTCACCCTTATACTTCCCTTCAATTTGAGAGAAGACAATTTGATGATGCAACCACCAGAAAGATCATAATTTCCAAATTCTTTCTTATTCGTGGTGCACATGACATGGACCAAACAGACAATCCACCACCGCCACTTGTTCTGGAATTGCCCTTCCTTCTTCCAACACCTCTTACTCAAAATTCAAGTTTGGTTTAACTATCACAATCAAGCAAGGCGCTACCCACTCCTCCGAGCATTGGTGCGGAATCAGAACAAGAAAATTAAATGGTCCATACTGTGAAAAACAACGATTGTCTACTGTCCTGGACTTGGAGAAATAGGGTTCGAAGTGTCGCCCAAGTCAGAGATGACTCGTCTGACTCATCTCCGACTCGGCGGGGGCCGAAATGATACCGAGACCCGAGTCGACAGTGGCTTCACTTTTTTTACCAACTCTGTCTCGGCTCGGTCGAATCGGCCGAGTCCCGATACGACTCGGGTCAACTCGGCCGATTCGACCGAGTCAAGGCCGAGTCAGTCCGAGTCGCGGTCACTAGAGATAAAAGGGGAAAAAACGAGATCCAGAACTCGTCTTCCGCTTTTCCTCTTTTCCTTCGCCTCGCCCGTGAGCCCCCGTCACTGTTCGCCTCTTGCTTCGCCGGCGAGGTCGTCTTCCTCTCTTACTTCACTCACTCGCCGCCACCGTCGATCCAGATCTCGATCTCACAGGTACTCTCTCCCCCCTCCTCTCTCTCTCCCCTCTCTCAGTCTCTCTGCCTCCCGATCTCTCCCTATCGATCTCTCCCCCCGACCTCTCTCAGTCTCTCTCCCTTTGGCCCTCTCTCTCCCTCCCTCTCTTTTAATCTCTCTCCTGATCTATCTCTACCTAGCTCCCCCCTTTACCTATTTAATTTAAATTAGATATTTATTTCAATTTAATCTTATAATATAATATAAAGTAGATATTTATTAAATATAAAGTAGATATAATATAGAGTAGATATTTATTTAATTTAATGTAAAGTTAATTTAATTTAAATTAAGTAGATAGGATTTAATTTATTTTATTTTAAAATTTAATTTAATTTAAAGGTATAGATGTAGGTTTAAATTTTAATTTAATTTAAATAGATCTTGTTTTTAAATTTAATTAAATATAATTTTAATTTAATAGATCTGGTTTATAAATAGATCTTATTTTTTTAAATTTAATTTATATATCTGATTTTTAAATAGATCTGATTTTTAAATTTAATTAAATATGATTTAATTTAGTTTGATTTAAGTATAAATATGTGAGACTGAGACTTATAGTTTGATTTAAGTAATTTTTAAACGGATCTCTCTATTTTTTTTAAAAGAATTGATTCTTACATGTTCCCACCGAAACAGAAAATAATAAAAAGCATGTTCTCATCGAACATATTCAAAAAAATTAGAAAAGTCATTTCAAAATTTTTCCTCTTCAGTGAAGGTCTTCATCGTAGTGAGGAAAGTAAAGGTGTAAGAGAAGAAGATGGTGGTGATGGTAAAGATGTGAGGTTTTATCTAGTTTTAGTAGTGATGATGATGAAGATGGCAATGATGATGATGATAGTGATGGTGTTGATGGCGCTGATGACGGTAGTGCTGATGATGACAATAATGGAGGCAACAATTGTGCTGATGGAGGGACTTATAATCTTGAAGGTCATATGCAGGGATTGGGTTTGACATCAACCCAACATTATGGTGTAGAATATGGCGATGACCACAAACCACAACTTGAGAGATCGGCGAGTATCAGTATCGGTTTCTCTACTTATTGCAGGGATGATTACGATGATTTTTTGCATCGTCGCAATTCAATGTGAAAATGACTACATTATGCAGTTATTTATGAATGTATTTGGTGAAATTAACTATATTATGCATGTATTTTGGTATGTTTCTATCGACGACGCATGTATTTATATTTTCGTTTTATATTTGTGTGCCAAGTGATGTTTTGTACATGTGATACATGAATATTGATGCCTACATTTTTTTAAGATTTATCGTGATTTTTTCAGAAATTTTTGAGCTTTCTATATAGCGTCTTGCGCGTATCACCCGAGACTGATCCGAGATGCTGCGACCAATCCGTCTCAGTGCCCGGCGAGTCGGTGGCCGGGACTGCGACTTTAAACCATAGGTGGAAAGCACGCAACCATTTGTGCTCCAACGACAGCAAAGTGGATGTGAACCAGATCACCCAACGCTGCATCTTCCTCATCTCGGAATAAGCCCACCGGAATTGTAAATCCTAAGTCCTGACTCTTCCCCACTGGGGCTCTGGCTGAAACCCATTATTTTTTACCAACGTAATCCATGTTATGACATGTAATGATATAATGTCACTTCCAATAGCAAAAAAAAACACTTCTAAACCACTAGGTTATGATTCATTTGAAACTTGCTTTCCAAAATAAACGAACATCTCAATCTTCATTCCCCTTTGACTAGGCCCGAAGTAGAATGTATCATAACCTTGATTAGGAAGAGTATTCGTCACCGGCTCAATCTAGATAAAAGCAATATTACAAGCATCGGATAGGCATCAAAGAAGTCTGATCCTTGTTTGTGGTTTGCTGGAGATTTCAAATTGATTTAAATTGAAATCTGAATTTAAATTAGGATAATTAGGGATAATTAGAAGCTTCCTTTATTTTTATCTTCCTATTTAAATTACTACACACCATAAACAAAAAGGGGGTTAAATAGCAAAATTTAATAAAGAATAACTAAAGATAAATGTGCAAATTGACTTCTGTTCCTTTGGTTTCATTGCAACACCAATAGTATCTTATCTTTATTTCCTTCTCAAAAATGGTTAATAAGGCAGAGAGAGTTGAGAAAATTTTCTAACATGATGAGAGAGACTCTACAATTGAGAGAGAACTGAGAGATATAAAGTGCATCTTACAGACTTTATCGGTCCATACTTTGAACATTTATCCTTAGTTATTCTTTATTAAATTTTGCTATTTAACCCCCTTTTTGTTTATGGTGTGTAGTAATTTAAATAGGAAGATAAAAATAAAGGAAGCTTCTAATTATCCCTAATTATCCTAATTTATTTAGATTTCAATTTAAACCAATTTGAAATCAAGATGAAGAAAAGGATAGATCATCATCTCCACAATTCAGAGGTAATCCCAATTGAAGATAAAGGAGAAAATCAACTTAAATTCAAGTTGCTTAAGCTCCAAGTCAAAAATAAAAGGACAGTTCAAATTTAAACTCGGATTTAGAGATAACTTGCGTCCCGAGTTATCTAGAAAGGATATTATTTTAAAATTCAGAGTTCAAATGAAGATTCTGAGAATAAATCTTCTGATGGATGGACGAGATGAAACCAGAGACCAAAACGCAACCCAATCCACCAAGAGATTGCCGCGAAAACGCGTCATTTCTCTGGCCTCCTCTTTGGCGGTTGGGTGTACAACTTTTACTGAGAATCTACCTCCTATTTCTCCTATAAATACCACCCTAAAGGCAGTAGTAGAGGATATCTCAGAGTAAATTCTAGAGATCAATACTTAAAATTTTTCTTTAGTTTCTTTTCCAAATTTCTTTTGTAATTTTTTGATTTAGTTCAAGAGTGATTTGTAAAGGGGAGAGCTTTTGTAAATTGAAGGTGACAGCGTCAATGAGAAGGTTCTTCTATTTTTCTCTTCAATTTCTCTTTTATTATTATTTACTTGCTTTCACTTTGTTATCATGTGATCTTCTTTTTACCATGCTTTCTTTAATTTCTCTCATGCGTAGCTAAGTTATTTCATAGATTATTAATCTCTATCTACCACTACTTCTAGTTTGTATTAGATAACCGATTGAATCATATGCATGCTTAAACCCTAAGCTAATATTCTTGAAGGCACATGACGATGACTAATTAATCTATTATTTGCTAATACTAGTCAATGATTTTTCTTATTCTATACTTAGATTGTCTTGATAATTTAATGTTGAATTTCGATTATTCTTTTTATTCTATGCTTGGAAGGCTTTGATAGTCTAATGTTAAGTTTTGGTTGGTGAATATTTCAAATAGGATTTTTCCATCTTATGTATCTTACTTGAATTGAATGCAACTTCAAGATATAACTTTTATCATCCAAAATGAAATATATTCTAGCATAAGTTGTAAGTTAGTGGTGGTAGATGATTAGTAAGTCTTGTTCTTTAAATTTTTTCAAAACCCTGGTTTCTAATCAAATTCTCTCTCTTTTTATTTCTATCTCTAACATTTAACATAGAATACTTTTTCTTTTTCAAAACAAAGAAGAACCATTTAACCAATTTAGTGTTTAAAAAGATACTGAAACGCTTCCATCGCATCTCTCTCCGAGGATCGACCTATATAGCCACTGCTACTATGGTTAAATTGCAAGAATTTAAAGACCAGCACAAATCAGATAAACATTTCCTTGAACTCTTTTTTTGTCAGTCAAATTTTGGCGCCGTTTTTAAAGAGGAAATGGTACATTGTTATTCTAACATATTGTCTTCTCTGTTTTGTGTGCAGGTATAATTTTTGGAAAAATAAAAGGGAGCAGAATTAGATTGCTTGCATGTGCCTCTGCTCAAGAAAGCAGAGCACAAGAGTCCACAACAAAGCCGCGCAAACACGACCAAAGTCATGCAAACATGGGTAGGTGGTGGACCCACCTGTTGAGTCTTCTTCAGGTTCTTCCTACATGCAAATTAGGTCTGTTTAATTCAGCTTTCTTGAATATTGTAGTTGCACACTGTTTCTGATAACAACAGTAATCAATTGATTGAAGTGTTTAAAAAACAAATAGACTTGCATCATAGACATCTGTCTAATTCCGTTTATTTTAAATTACTGTTGAAAAGTGCTGGAGGCAAGGCAAGTCTGCATTGCATTTAGATTAGAAAACACTTTTAGGTGATTTAAAATTTACTTTGAGTGCTTATCTATTTACTTGCACACTGTTGCACGAAACCAAATTAAGGAAAAAAAAACCTAAAAACAAGATAAGGTAGGTAAGTCATTACTCTCCCTTGGCCTACAAACCATCGCCATTGCACTCACAACCTAAGCCTAATTTAAAATTTGAATAGATGTTGACCCTAGAACAACTTGGACTCACTTGGAGGCTGATTTAAGGGAGAAGTTGTTAGAGTTTGGCTCTTGTCAAATCGATAACTAAGGTAGTAGATTGAGAGGCGAAACCTCGAAGGTCAGTGGTTTGGCTTAATTAGGCTCATTGCTCACGTACAGATACCTCCCACTGATCTTACCACCTACCTGGCTGACTAACTTGTGGTCAGATTGCTACAATATACCTCCCGTGGACAGTCTACAGCTAGGCGTCGTCTAGGTCTAAGTCTACCTTAGAATAGGCTTGATTGATTTTTTTTCTTTTGAATGGTGATATTGTTTTTTTTTATTTGCATGCAAGTGTGGTCGAGAGACCCAATTACATCTAGGTTAACCAAAAACAGTTCACCACCCAAATAAATAAATAAATAAAATTTTCTTTTCCCATGGCCTGTCCACCTTTATTTGGTTACAATCCATTCTATTGGTCAAAACCTCCTTTTTATCCACCAACCTCTCTTTCGAGTTTTCATGATTATATCCAACCTACTATCCCATCTTTTATGTCTTACCTCCCATTTGGTGTCATCACTGTCATAACTCATCTCATCCTTCGAAACAGTGTCCTTCGATAAGGGTATTCATTAGGACTAGTCCAAATCAATTCCACACATTTCAAGGACCTATGAGTGAACCCTATCCAACAAATTTCAAATTAGGGTGTTGGAATTATTCTAATTCTTCATGGGACCAATCACATACTAATTCTCAATTCAATTGGTCTCCTATGAATCCATCACCCCTTCAATTTGAGTTAGCTAGTAAAAGAGAAGGATTCATTTTCTACTCAACATGTTCTTAATCCAAAATCGACTCAAGGCATGTCAATTCAAGAGCACATCAACATGTCTGCTCATTCCATCAAGAGCACTCGATCTCTTCCTAATCAAAATCTTCAATTTTAGAGCATATTCGTTTTCATGAAGCAAAAAAAATTCAACACTTTTGAAAAGCTTGTTGAGAAAGTGTACATACTTGATGACTATCCTCTGTATCTGGATAAAGTGATTAGAGATCATGGTTCACAGTCGCGGTCTCGGCCGCCGACTCGGCGGGCACTGAGACGGATCGGTCTCGGCGACTCGGATCGGTATCGGGCGATACACGCAAAACGCTACATAGAAAGCTCAAATAATTCTAAAAAATCACGACAAATCTTAAAAAAATGTAGACATCCACATTCATGTATCACATGTCTAAAATATATCACCTAGCACACTAAAAATAAAGCGAAAGCATAAATACACGCGTCGTCGGTAGAAGTATATCAAAATACATGCACAATATAGTAAATTGCACAAACTACATTCATAAATACATGCTAATGTAGTTATTTTCACATTGAATTGCGATGAGGCAGAAAATCATCATAATGCCGAGTCGACCGAGTCAACTCCGATTCTCGGCTGAGCCGGTCTCCTCTGAGTTGAGTCGACCGACTCGTGACTCGGACTCGTCTCAGAGCGGGCCGAGACGGATACGACTCGGCCGAGTCTTTGAACCGTGTTAGAGATCATTTGGCTACACATACACCTCGCGTGGAGCAAGTTGAATCATATTGTGAGAGTGAATGTGATAATGATGAACTTTTGCTATAAGAAAAGTGTGAGGATGAAGTTACTAAAGTTTGTGAAAAGATATCTGTTAAGAAGCAAAATATTCCATCCAATCATTGTGAGAAATAAAGCACACTAAGCAAAATTGTAAGGATGTATGCATGGATGATGAGCCATTGTTTCTTGATTTGTTTAAGGATGAGTGCGATCATAGTGGTGAGAAAAATTGTGTTAATAATTTTAAATCTAGAGTTCCCTTTGAGAAAAGAAACTTAAGTTGAGTATCTTCACTTTTGATGAGTCAACCAATGAACGATCTTTTGACAATGCCCTTCAATAACTTCGAATTAACCAAAGCTTTGAAAACCTCTTCGAAGATGAACTTATGTGTTTGGATTAATCAATTAGAGGTGCTTTGGTTAGTTACTCACCTCCCGAGGAAATAGGTGATGCAAGTTTTGAGGTGATGTTCGAAGATGAGCCCAAATTTCTAGATATTCATGTTGTATGCGATCCAATTAAGATGTGTGACAATCAATTAGTGGGAGCAGAAGTAGGAAGAAGGGTGAGAGGAGGTTAAAGAAAGTGATGAACAAATTGGAGAGGATGAGAACAATTCCAAAATCAGATAACACTTTCCTTAAACTTTGTTTTCCCTACAATCAATTTTTAAACATCCCATGTTCTTGGTCACAAAATGACGCTTAAGATACTGCTTACACTCCAATAGCCCAGCTGAATCACTACCAGTCAGCAAAATATCAACATAAATAGCCAGAACTACGATGCTAGACTTTGTATGCCGAACGAAGACAGAGTGATCTGAATGACGCCGGTGAAATCCAATAATAGAAATGGTAAGGCTGAATTTCTCAAACCACGCCCTTGGACTCTGCTTAAGTCTATATATGACCTTATTGAGACGACAGACTTTTGTTCCCCCTGAGCAACATAGCCTGGGAGTTGCTCCATATAAACTTTCTCCTGAAGATCCCCATATAAAAAAAGTGTTAACATTCAATTGGAACAATAACCATGACAGACAGTAATGGAGAACAGAATCCTGATAGAATTCATCCTAACAACTGGTGAGAATGTTTCAAAATAGTCGATACCATATGTCTGAGTATAACCTTTGGCCACGTGTCTGACATTATATCTATCCACATATCCATCTGGGCGGTACTTTAAAGGAAAGAACCAGCGACAGCCAACAACAGCAGAATCCGTTGGTGGCGAAACCAGCTCCCAAGTTTCTCTAAAAGCAAGAGCTTTCATCTCCTCATTCATAGCATGGTTCCAGACAGGTACCAATAAAAACTCTGTAAAAAACCTAGGTATAGACTCAGAAGACAATAATAGGACAAAATGATAAAAAGTGAGGTTAAAACGATCATAAGAAACGAAATTCAAAATAGGATGATCAGTGTAAGGCCATTTATCTTTTCGAAGGGCAATGAGAATATCAAGATCAGAGAGAGATGCTGATGGTGGAGGACTGTCTACTTGAGAGGGGATAGCCGGAACTGGTTCGGAAGTAGGAAACTTTGGGCGATGAGTGTAGACGTATCTGAAATCCCGAACTGGCTTAGTTGCAGGGGGATTCTGAGTTTCTACTGGCGATACTGGCAAAGAAATAGTAGAAACAGGTATAGGCAACGGCACAGTCGATGATAGAGTAATAGTCTTAGATATAGTGACAGAAACCTGAGAAGAAAAATATGAAATAGACTCAAAAAAAGTAATATCAGCAGACACCAAATACTTCCTGGTGGAAGAATTATAGCACTGATATCCTTTTTATATTCTACAATACCCAACAAAGACGCATTTTATAGATCTAAGAGATAACTTGTCTAGCCCAGGAGACAAGTCCTGAACAAAATTAGTGCAACCGAAAACAAGGGGAGTCATGGAGAAAGGTGTTTTGTTAAGAAATAGACAAAAAAAGTTTTTTTTATCGA
The DNA here is from genome assembly GCA_038442645.1 of Agave tequilana. Classification (NCBI taxonomy): domain Eukaryota; kingdom Viridiplantae; phylum Streptophyta; class Magnoliopsida; order Asparagales; family Asparagaceae; genus Agave; species Agave tequilana. The sequence goes on along the minus strand of JAVJIF010011709.1, from coordinate 29,438 downwards.
GAACAGAAGAGGGCATTCTATTAATCAGATGACAAGCACTTAACACAACATCAGACTATAAATATTTGGGACACTCATATGAATCATTATGCTTCTACCGACATTCAGAATGTGTTTATGTTTGTGTTCAGTAATTCCATTTTGTTGGGATGTATGAGAACAAGATGTCTGATGAATAATCCCATTTTTGGAACAAAAATAGATATATCTTTTTTAATATACTCCAAGGTATTGTCAATACGAAGCACACGAATTGAAGTAGAAAACTGATTTTTTTTATTTCATTAAAGAAAAGTTCAATAATAGTGGAGACTTCTAACCTCTTTTTTAGGAGATACAATCACATCATGCGAGAGAAGTCATAAGCAATAAGCAAAAAGTATCTAAAAACCCTTAATGGAGGGTACACGAATAGGACTCTAGACATCAGAATAGACTAACTCGAATGCAGAACTACTTCGATTATTGACTCGACTCTGAAAGGTAGCACGATGATGCTTACCTAACTCACAAGACTCATAACCTAAAGATGAGATAGAAGACTCAACAAGAATAACAAAATGAAGCTTTTGCACTGAAGGATAACCCAAGCGCCAGTGCCAAAATAAAAATGGATCATGTTGACTTGCAATCAAGCCAGTAGGGGTCACTCGATCGTCCATATAGTATATGTCTCATCGCTCATGCCCCGAACCAATCCTCTTCCCAGTCGACAGGTCCTGAAATATGCAATGAGAATGGAAAAAGGTTATTTTACAGTTATTATGTTTAGTAAACTGACTGATAGGCAAACTAACAGGAAATCGTGGAACATATAGGACATTAGTAAGGGGTCAAGGATAGAGTAACTTGAACTATCCCATTCCCTAATATAGGAGAATGGGTACCATCAGCAATTTTAACAGAGGGTGGACATGTAATAAATTTAATGAAACAAACTCTTATTTAGTACCTGTCATATGGAATGAGGCTCCTGAGTCTAATATCTAGGGCTTTTGAGGAGAGGCAGTATTGTAGGATCTAAAATATTATGTAAACACAACACTAGAACAAAGATAATTAGCGTTAAATAAAATAACTTGCAAGAAAGGAAATAAATCTCAGAAATTATGCAAACGCAAACACAAGAGATTTTATCCTGATTCGCTCCTCGTGACCTACATCCAGTCCCCAAGCAACCCGCTTAAGATTTTCCTTATCCTTGATTTTGTACACCCAAAATCAACACATGTACACCACTTGACAAAACACTCTTTGCCAAATGTGTACAACTCTTCTTACACCAAGAAGACAACAACACCTTGTACAACTTCTCTTCTACACCAAGAAGACGCTCTTGTACAATTCTTCTCTTTGAGTGATTACAATCAATCATATAAGCCTTGAAACTTGTATGTGATCGTGAATAAGGACTCTTATAGGTGGACTCTCAGAATTCTTCACTAGAGGATTGGAATTTGTGTGAAGAATAGAAAGTGGAACTAATTTTCTAGAAAACAGAATATTTCAATAGAGTTGGACAGAAAACTATGATTTTTAATTGGTGTGTTTAGCCTAGGACAATATCCCTATTTATAGCTGAAATCCATGGCCAGTTGGACAGTTATCAGGACAAATTTGAATATTATATAACGTTGGATAAACACCAGAAAATCAATAACTGTTTAACAGTCAGAAACTGTTATAAGTCGACTAGGGTAGGGAGTAAGTCGACTAGTATAGACATTTTTGACTGGGTTAGTCGACTAGTCAAAGAAGCAAGTCGACTACATCAAGACAGATACAGATATGCAAGTTTCTGAAAACTACTATTAGTCGACCAGCAAGTATAAGTCAACTACATTAAGGATTAGTGACTAACCATGTTTATAAGTCGACTAATACTGCTTTCAGTCAACAAATAGAGAGTGGATATCTTTTCTGGACAAGACTTAATCGCCTATAGGATTTTGATAAGTCAACTAGACATTGTATTAGTCGATTATAAGAAGGGTCAAGTCGACTAATAGGAAGGATCAAGTCTACTAATAGGACAATTTTGTGTGTGATCAAGGTTTTTAACAAATATCTAAAAAAACACAAAAATAGTACAAATTATATTTTTTATCATCAAAATAAGTTCTAACATTCTCCCCCTTTTTGATGATGACAATGTGTGTATGCACAAGCTCCCCCTATAGAGAAACTCCCCCTGCAGAAAACAGGTTATAACAAATATGTATATACAAGTGTTCTCCCCTGCATCATAGCATAGGTATGATATATTTTCAAATGTTAGAAATAACTTATATCATCAGGTATTCTCTTTTCTTTGTATGGTACCTATAAGATAAAACATTATTAATGGCACCAATCGTAACATGATTAAAATATTAACCTTTAGGATTCCAAGCCCAATTTGAATTTAGTTTCCATTTGTTAGTATAAACATAATTGCATGAATTACATATATGATGTATATATGATGTAATATAAGCATTTTTGTCCATATTATTTAGATTTTTAAGAATCCAAATATATTTATACTTTGATTTCATGGTCTTCTTAACAAAAAAATTATCATTATTCTTTTTGTAGACATGTGTAGTTCTTTTAACATTATTTTTTGAACAACCAAGACCAATATGCTTATCTTTTGAAAATCTAAGTCCAAAATGATTATATGAAACCTTTTGATATGACAATATATCATTTAAATTTTCTTTTCCATTATTAAACTTTGTCACTTTATTCAAAAGTTCTTCATATTTATCTTTGAAACTTGTCATGTCTTTATCTAAAACAGAAATTCTTTCATTTAAAGACATAGTTTCTTTTTTAAGCAAAATATTTCTTTTAAGAAATTCTCATCATCCTTTTTCAATGAAGATATAATTTTTTCAAAGTCATCCTTTTGAGAATTTACAGAAGAAATTTGAGAAAAATAAAAAGAATTTTCTTTGATGAGTCTTTCATTTTCCTTTGATAAGACTTTATTTTTTATCTTTTCATTCTTGAGATCATTATATAATTCATGAAATGCATCTAAGAGTTCAGTATATTGTACCTCATCTTCTTCTTGAGCCATAAAACATATGTTGGCATGTTCAGTGGTTTCTTCTTCGTCAAAGGAAGAGGAATCACTATTCTCCCATGATGCTTTATAATCTTTCTTCTTTTTGAACTTTTTGCTCTTGAATTTTACTTTTTTTTGAGCAATGGGCAATCCTTCTTCATATGACCTGTTTTATTACAATTAAAATATTTTAACTTACCTTTCTTTAAGAACTTTCTAAATTTTCTTGAGAGCATTGACATCTCCTCTTCATCATCATCTGAATTGTCCATGTCTGAGGATGTATGGAAGGCAAGTACTATATTCTTGGATAGAGGTTATTGTTCATCCTTTTTTCGCTCTTCAAGTTGCACTTCATATGCCATTAAATTACCAATAAGGTTTTCTAATGACATAGTTGAGAGATCATTTGCTTCTTCTATTGCAGTGGTCTTCTTCTCCCAATCAGATGTGAGTGCACGAAAAACCTTTCTAACTTTTTCGACTTGAGTGTACTCCTTTCTAAGGAATGCTAAGGAATTTGTAATGTCGGTGAACCTTGTAATCATTTCTGAAATTGTTACATTCTCCTTCATTTTGAAGAGTTCAAACTTGTGAATGAGAACAAAAATTTTAGATTTTTTTAACCTTATTTGTACCTTCATGGGTTACCTGTAGAATCTGCCATATTTGATTTGTAGAATCTGCCATATTTGATTTGCAGATCTGGCCGTTGATACGCGATTGAATTCTTCTTTGTTCAAGCACAGAAAAGCGCGTTCATTGCTTTGACATCAAGATTTGCAGACTTCTTTTGTTCTTCATTCCATGTATTATAATTCGTGGTTGGCTTAGTGTACGTTGCTTCTACTATGTTTCATAGTTCGTAGTTGAGCGATTGTAAGTAGATCTTCATTCTACACTTCCAGTAGTTGTAATTTGATCCATCAAATAGTGGTGGACGTTGTGTAGAATGTCCTTCTCTGAATAGTGATGAAGGAAACTCCGTTGCCATCCTTGTAGGGTGTTGACCGGGTATGCAGGGCTCTGATACCAATTGTAGGATCTAAAATATTATGTCAACATAACACTAGAACAAAGATAATTAGCGTGAAATAAAATAACTTGCAAGAAAGGAAATAAATCTCAAAAATTATACAGACGGAAACACAAGAGATTTTATCCTGGTTCGGTCCTCGTAACCTACATCCAGTCCCTAAGCAACCCGCTTGAGATTTTCCTTATCCTTGATTTTGTACACCCAAAATCAACACCTGTACACCACTTGATAAAATACCATTTGTCAAATGTGTACAACTCTTCTTACACCAAGAAGACAATAACACCTTGTACAACTTCTCTTCTACACCAAGAAGACGCTCTTGTACAATTTTTCTCTTTGCGTGATTACAATCAATCCTATAAGTCTTGAAACTTGTATGTGATCGTGAACAAGAACTCTTATAGGTGAACTCTCAGAATTCTTCACTAGAGGATTGGAATTTGTGTGAAGAACAGAAAGTGGAACTAGTTTTCTGGAAAACAGAATATTTCAACAGAGTTTGGACAGAAAACTATGATTTTTAATTGGTGTGTTTAGCCTAGGACAACATCCCTATTTATAGCTGAAATCTATGGTCAGTTAGGGCAGTTATCAGGACAAATTTGAATATTAAAACGTTGGATAAACACCAGAGAACCAATAACTGTTTAACAATCAGAAACTATTATAAGTCGACTATGATAGGGAGTAAGTCGACTAGTATAGGCATTTTGACTAGGTTAGTCGACTAGTCAAAGAAGCAAGTCGACTACATCAAGACTGATACAGATATGCAAGTTTCTGGAAACTACTATTAGTCGACCAGCAGGAAGTATAAGTCGACTACATTAAGGATTAGTCGACTAACCATGTTTATAAGTCGACTAATACTGCTTTCAGTCAACAAACAGAGAGTGGATATTTTTTCTGGACAAGACTTAGTCGACTATAGGATTTTGATAAGTCGACTAGACATTGTATTAGTCAACTACAAGAAGGATCAAGTCGACTAATAGGAAGGGTCAAGTCGACTAATAGAACTATTTTGTGTGTGATCCAGGCTTTTAACAAATGTCTAAAAAAATACACAAAAATAGTACAAATTACATTCAATTGTAGGATCTAAAATATTATGTCAACACAACATAAAGATAATTAGCGTTAAATAAAAAAACTTGCAAGAAAGAAAATAAATCTCAGAAATTATGCAAACGCAAACACAAAAGATTTTATCCTGGTTCGGTCCTCTTGACCTACATCCAGTCCCCAAGCAACCCGCTTGAGATTTTCCTTATCCTTGATTTTGTACACCCAAAATCAACACATGTACACCACTTGACAAAACACCATTTGCCAAATGTGTACAACTCTTCTTACACCAAGAAGACAACAACACCTTGTACAACTTCTCTTCTACACCAAGAAGACACTCTTGTACAATTCTTCTCTTTGAGTGATTACAATCAATCTGTATGTGATCGTGAATAAAAACTCTTATAGGTGGACTCTCAAAATTCTTCACTAGAGAATTGGAATTTGTGTGAAGAACAGAAAGTGGAACTAATTTTCTGAAAAACAGAATATTTCAACAGAGTTTGGACAGAAAACTATGATTTTAATTGGTGTGTTTAGCCTAGGACAACATCCCTATTTATAGCTGAAATATATGGTCAGTTAAGGTAGTTATCAGGACAAATTTGAATATTAAAACGTTAGATAAATACCAGAAAACCAATAACTGTTTAACAGTCAGAAACTGTTATAAGTCGACTATGGTGGGGAGTAAGTCGACTAGTATAGGCATTTTTGACTGAGTTAGTCACTAGTCAAAGAAGCAAGTCGACTACATCAAGACTGAGACAGATATGCAAGTTTCTGGAAACTACTATTAGTCGACCAGCAAGAAGTATAAGTTGACTACATTAAGGATTAGTCGACTAACCATGTTTATAAGTCGACTAATACTGCTTTCAGTCAACAAACAGAGAGTGGATATCTTTTCTGAACAAGACTTAGTCGACTATAGGATTTTGATAAGTCGACTAGACATTGTATTAGTCAACTATAAGAAGGATCAAGTCGACTAATAGGAAGGGTCAAGTCGACTAATAGGAGTATTTTGTGTGTGATCCAGGCTTTTAACAAATGTCTAAAAATCTTCAAAAATAGTACAAATTACATTCAATTGTAGGATCCAAGGCTTTTAACAAATATCTAAAAAGTACACAAAAATAGTACAAATTACATTTGTTATCATCAAAATAAGTTCCAACAAGTATAGGTGTGCATACCTGAAGCATATGTATGAGTCGGTGAAAGATCAGTCTAAGAGAACTCTAACTGTCGGAGTCTATCATACTCCTCCTGCGATAGTACAACTGTGGAAGAGCCAGGAATAGCAGATGAACTCTGAAGAGTACCACATGGGGCAAGAGAACCAGAATCAGATAACTGTGCCCACTCAGGACGTCCAAATTTCTCCCAACACTTTTCGGAGATGTGATTGCTGCGTCCACAATGCCTACATTGTCAGGGGCCTTTCTCAGAGGCACTCTCCACGTCCACCTCTAACGATCCATGTCCTCGTCCTCTAAAATCGCAGTTACGACCACGAACTCTGCCACGACCTGAAATAATGACAGACTCCTCAATAGATGGTGCAGATGAAACCTCGGATCCAGCAGAGACCCGCATAACTCTCGAGAAGGTGGAAGTCAATGTGGAAATACTATATCCTCCCAGTATCTGACCCTGCACCTGGGATCGTAGTGTAGGACTCAATCCAGATAGAAATTTCGATACCGCGAGATTCTGACGATATTCTCTCAGTGTTGATGCCTCAGTAACAGTTGCATTTCTAACTCATCAATAAGACTTTTGAGTTCGCCATAGAACTCAGGCACAGATCTGTCTCTCTGTTTGAGCTCAAACAGGTGCTCATAGATCTCAAACACCCTCGAGAGGTTCTTCTCATTTTTATACATCACCTTTAGTGTATCCCACGTCTCCTTAGCGGTAGTCTCTGAACATAACACTACCACTAATCCTCTTCTCTAGACTGCTGAGAAATCATGTCATCACATAATAATCTCCAGTAAGCTAGGTCACATAAGTAAGATCTGAAGTAGCATGTGGTTCTTAAAGGAGGTGAGTCAATTTGTTTTGAGCGCCAATGAATATGCGGAACGCTTATGCCCATAGCCATTAGTCGGATCCATTCAACTTTACCGTAGTCCCCAACAGTGTCTTAAGAATAAAAGTCTCAACCATCGAAGAGGAGATCATAGTGGAGGAGTAACTTGTAATCTCACACATAGTAGCCAGTATAGAACAACAGAAATCAGACAGTAGTAGCAGGAAATAGCCAGTAAGCAAGAGAAACAAATAACTTAGTTACCGATAGAGGCATAGACAGCCAGAAGTGCATCAAGGAAACAATTTCTCAGCCTGAAATAACCAGATCAGCTATAAAAACCTATTTTTTAAGCAGTAAATAGATCAGATCTCACCAGAGAAGTCTTGTAGAGCATTCAATTAGCTGGATCAAATGTAAAAAATCTGATTTTTTGAGTAGTTCTGGCCCTATTTGAGACCTGTGGAGAAGGCAGGAGAGGGGCGGCACCCTTTTGGAAGAGTGGAGGGTCGGCACTGTTTTTAGGATTTGGAGGGGCAGCACTGATTTTGGTGTTTTGGAGGGAGCGGCACCCTTTTGGTGTTTTTGGAGAGGGTGGCACCCTTTGAAGGGTTGGACACCCTTTGAAGGGTTGGAGGATGGGGCGACACTAATAGGGGGTGGCACTGATTTTAGGGTTTGGAGGAGGGGGACGGCTATGTATGGAGAGGTGGGAGGGTGATGTTTGAGGAGGAGAAGGAGAATTTGAGAAGAAAGTTGTGGATTTTAGGGTTAGGGTTTACCTTACACTGGTACCATGTAGAGAAATAGAAACCCTACAAAGGAATTGATTAATTAACATAAGAAAAGATACAAGGTATATATAGAAGACAAGGTGGGTATATGGGTGACAACCCAATAACCCAATACTAATAACTAATCTTAATAATTTAGAATACAGAGGGAAAGAAATTGGAACTGTTAAGGTGATAGGTGTCAAGATTGCGAATGTGACTGTCCAAAACCCGATAAAGAAAGAACAATGAAGCAAAGAAATAGATTCAGGCGAAGATTCCTGATGACCTCCGTCTTTAAAAAAATTTCAACCTCCGTCTTCAAAAAATTTCATTATCTCACCATAGATTGCCATTCTTCCCTTAAACTTTAAGCCTTTCTAAAGGAAGGGAAATTACAAAGAAATAACATAAATAACTTTCTATTACTACCTGACATTAAAAGGAAAACATCATCAATAGAAACCAAATTCAGATCTCCTATCTGTCCAGATTCCTTAGTTATTTCTCTCTCTTTTAACAAGATTTGGAATATTTCTAGTCCTTTCTTTCCTAAAAAAGCTTCCAAACAAATCTTACTAAATCAAAACTAAAGAACTGTGAAAAAACCCCACTAAACTAATGAGTAACTTAAATATTCAATAACTAATATACTAGACAGTATCCTTTAAGTCATATGCAGCACTTGTTACCTAAATAGGCTGCTCATGCCCCAGGCTAGGCACCAAGGTGGCCAACCCCAGGAAGGCACCTACCTCAATGCCTTACTGCCTTTAAGAAAACATGTTTGTAAGCTAAGGATCCTAATAAGGCGCTCTACCATCAAACTTCGAGAATTTTTGAGCTAATATCCAAACTATATAAAGTTTGTTAAAAGGTGTTTGGGAAAAGAACATGAAAGGTTCGTTCAGGAAGGCATAAAATAGTGGAATAAGAAGATATATGCAAATAAGTGATACCATATAAATGTTCCTAAAGATCAAAATATTTGCATAGACACTTTCACTAACTTTCTATCCCAATTTTACCCGAGTTCTCTTGGAAATAAAAATTGTCTTGGTGCCATGCATGCGTCATCAAATTTTGGACCTAGTGGCCGTTCGTGAATGTTTTCTTTCCTTCATTGTCCTTCATAGAAATTAATTTGCATTCACCTTCTTGGTGCCATGCATTTATAATTAAGATAATTATGGACCCTAATGACCCTCTCCATGGACTCCTTCATTGCCTCTCTCTCCTTCACAAGGTTCTAAATATCGGATATCAGAATCGTATCGGATGGGGGTTTTCATATCGGATATCGGATATCGAATATCGGGGGAGATATCGGGGATACGCGCGCATATTGGGCGTTCATATCGGACACTATATATAATGAAATATTGATAACTAAAAGTTGATTTAGTGTCATAGATATCTACCTAATAAAAATGATGTAATATGCATGCAAAGACAGTAAAGAACAATGTACATTTGCACGCAGTCGTGCAATAAATAAGTTATTTCATATCGGGTGATATTTCAAGCGATTTATTGCCCAATATCGGGCTATTTATCGGTCGATATTTCAAATATCGGCCGTTTTTTACTGCAAACGATATGGCGAACGATTTTCCTACATCGTATCAGTAGCAGGAAAAAAAAGAGATATCGGCCGATATCTCGGCCGACTCGGCCGATATTTAAAACAGGGCTCCTTCATAGCAATTAATTGCATTGTGTTACTTTTTGTCATGCATGTGTCATTAAGATAGTATGGAACCCTAATAATCCCCAGAGAAATTTACCTTTTCCTTATTACCACTCATGTCAATCTAATATCAGTATCAATTACTTAGTACCATGCATATATGTAGAGGCAATTTTAAACTCGCATCATTTTTGAAACTTTTCCAAGATACCTTTAACTGTTGATCTAAGATTGATTTTCCTTTCTGCGTTCAAATGTAGGGGGGCATTTTTGGTTCCATAGGAGTAAATGTGGCCCAATTGTTGGTTTTCATCTTTATTCAGGTGACTTAGGAAAACTTTGACATTGTCCTTGGTTTCAAGAGATGTGGAGGGTAGGATGTAGACATGTGTGATTTGACTGCACGAGGTGTTATGGGGGCGGAAGAATTGTGCATGTGATTTAAAGTGTTATGAATTTAACTTATTCTATTGTTCATGTCAATTTATACATACTTTTATTCAACTTTTATTTATGTTCGGTCTACCACATATATGATCCTCAAGATCAAAGAATATTTCCAAAGATACTTTCAGTAACTTTCTATCCTAATTTTACCTTTGAATTCTCTTGAAAATAACAATTGCCTTGGTGTCATGCATGAGTCACCAAATGTTGGACCCTAGTGGCCCTTCATAATTTTTTTTCTTTCCTTAATTGTATAGAAATTAGTTGCAAATTCTTAGTTGATATCATTCATGTATAATTAAGAAAATTTTGGACCCTAATGATCATCTCCCATACTCATCCATTCCCTCTCTAATAGCAATTAATTGCATTGCATTACTTGGTATCATGCATTGTCATTAAGATGATTTGAACCCTAATGACGCTCATGGGAATTTACCTTTTCCTTATTATCATTCATATCAATTAAATATCAGTCTTAATTACTTAGTGTCATGCCACATGTCAGGAGCAATTTTTAAAATTTGAACCATTTTGAATTTTTTCCAGATACTCGTATGAGATGTTGATCTGAGCATGATTTTCTTTTTTGTAGTTGATGTGTGTGTGTTGGGGGGGGGGGGGGGTGCGATTTTTGGATTCATAGGACGAAATGTTGGTTCAATTGTTGATTATCATATTTATCCAAGTGCTTTAGGAAAATTGAGATTGTCCTTGGTTTCAACAAATGTGGAGATGAGGGGTGGTTGGCATGGGATTTGACTACACGACGTGTTGGAGTGGGTAAAAAATTGCAGGTGTGATTTAAAGTGTAATGAATTTAACTTATTATGTTGGTCATGTCAATTTATGCATATCTCTATCCATGTTTGGTATCAAAGCACCATACCCAGATACTTCTACTAGAAAAATAATTTTATTGTAGGAGATTACACAAGTACAGAAGTCTGATTTTGGAAAAGTGCTAATCATGTGGCAATGAAGTAAGATATGGAAAAAAAAAACCTACGACAAAGATGTATTGGGATTTTATGGCAGAAGATATGATACCAATGGATCTCAAGGATGATTTATTATCCTTTAAGTCCATCCTTAATGAAGCTGAGGTCTCATAATGACTAAACAGAGAGCGTGTTGCTTTCCACAATTTTGAAACTTTCTTGGTGAGAAGGTAATATCATAGACACCACTTATCAAATGCTCCAGGTGTTTAATGTTCTAGATGGTCATTTTCCTTCAAAGTATCATAGTGTACTGATGGTAGGAAAAGATTTCCTTTTGAGTGTGTAAGCCATTGCTGCTACAGATCCACAAACGAATAGCTGGCTCAAGCAAGAATGCTCACTTTTGCAGTTAAAGCAACTCTTTTTAATCTAAGATCCTATAACTAAATAGCATGGAACATGATTTTTGCACCTTACCATGGGGAAAGGAGGGTGATGGTCGAAGCTTAGATCTTATTGCAATAAATTTATACAATGGCAGGGATCAAGGTGGTGTTGGTTTGAGGAAGTTGAAGGAGTTCCTTACTGCATTCATAGCAAAGTAATCAACGTGGCTATGCTAAATGATAATTTATGAGCTGATTCATTGTGCCGTAAGAGAAATTAATGCAAAATTTTAAAAGGTTGAAGCCTTGGGTAATGGCCTTGGCATGCTCCTAAAGGCTGACATGCCCTTTTCCCCAGTCTTAACTGTAAACTAAAAAATGGTTGACTATTGCCTTGGCTCAGTACTGTCGGCTCCTTTAACTCCTAGTACTGCTGACTTTGAAGGTGCTGGATGATAATAGGAGTTGGAATGCTACTATAGTGAAAGAAGGTTTAGTGAGATTTTCCAGAGAGAGTCATGGATGATGCCATTCCTAAGGAGAGGTTTGTCAGATCAAGCACGGTGGGAAGGGAAGCCAATCAGGAGTATTACAGCGAAGGCAGCATATGCTTCTCTACACTCCGATGTCAGATTATTATGCCTTTCCATTGCAAATGTTTCTAAAGGCCATGACTATTCTAGTTTGAGCAAAATGCCAAAGATGTTCCCAGCAATAGGAGTAAGTCATCTGACATTCGGGAAATCACCTGAAACAAAGTAAAGTTGCAATAATGATGGGTGGAATCAGTTTATAGGCAAGTAGGCAACAGCATCGGACAGGGCATTCATTAGAATTGAGGAAATCAACTATCCGTATACAGCTTGGACTGTCTGTAAAGATTCCAACATCTAGAATTTTAAGCAACATCAAGACTGAATGCAGGGGGGTCATTCAGAATTTTAAGCAACATCAAGAGTCAGTGCAGGGGATTGTTAGTACAGTCATGCTTCTTGCAAAGGAGCAGTTCAGAAAATGGTGTAGAGGTTCTACAGGAAACTGACAAAGATTGATTGCTGAGTTGGGCATCAAGACTTGAACTAAGCAAGTTGATTTATGTTAAAAGATGAGGTGGAACACTACTCCTCTACTGTGGGTAAAGATTGCTTTTGATGGTGCTTCAGATAGTCTACCACTTCTATTGGTAGGGAAGTGCTGGACTCACTGCGCAAAACAAAATTGGGTATTTACTTGCAGCTGGACCAGATTCGTCTTTGAAGTAACTGTAAATGGAGTGTAAAGAAGTGTGAGAAAGAGCTCCACTGTGCCCCAAGCTTCATGCATGTAATTGTGGATATAAGGGGACTCCGTTCACGTTATTCCCCTTCTTGAGAAGCCTACTATTGACAATGGTAGTTGCCTACTACAGGCGGTATAGTTTACTGTTCCTTGAGCTTCAACAATGATCAGACACATATTTATAGAGCCTAATCAGACGGCCAACTGGGCAGATACCCTTGGTGAAGCACAGATATCAGCAAGTCTTTTGGCTTGGGAATTTTCCTTCTGAAATGCTTGAGACTGTAAATTATGTTATTATCATTTGATATCCCTATCATAGCTGATTATCCAAAAATAAAATGTTGCGAGAACAAAAAAAGAAAACAGAAAAGACAATATCAAACAGCAAACTATGGTGCCAGCGCATGCAATTTTGTTATAAACCATATGTGGTGGTGGTTCTGTGTGTGGGTGCGTGTGCGCGTGTGTGAACATGTCTACCATCATAGTGGTTCATGAGTTACTTTGAAATCCATAAGACCAAGTATGACTAAAAAAAAAAAGAAAAGTTTTTTTAAAAAAAAGAAAAGGATAACTAAAAGATCATTCAAAACTCACCAGCCGTTCAAACATTGGGATGTAATCACTGCTTGTTTTCCAACAAACTTATCAGGAGTTCTCCTATTTCCCTGCATGGTGTTTCCCACTTTTAAACTGCCTCCTTTCCAATTAAAAATATTGCACAGCCCAAAAGAGCAGCTTGTCACTAAGAACAGATTTCTTTAATATAAAAAAAGTACCTTGATCAGAACTTTCTCATTCACTGCAAATGGATACTGAACTCCTTTGAGTTGCCTGGGACTGTCACCATCAGCAGAAATCACCCCATTTTCCTAAAACAAAATCGGGGAAAAAAATTATTCAATGAGGTAAAGAATAAAAGAAGCTCAAAGTAATCAAAGGAACCAACTTTGTAGTAAGGTTGCCAGAGCCACTTTCCTGGGACTCTTTAATGCCATAAGCAAGAAAATAAAAGAATAAAAGAACTGATAAAAAAGCAATAAGGTTGCATTCGTTCACTCACTTCTTTCCTCCGCTTCCGCAGAGCGGCATTATGGAAGAGTCTTCTATCATCATCATTCTTAACTGCTGTAGCAGCAGCTCTCAAAGCTATAAGAGAGTTCAGCACTAGTAATTATAGTGGGTACAAGAAAACATACAAATCAAGCAAAATTCAAAATATATTTCACCATATTAGCATGTACCAAGGTTAGGGATTAAATATTCCGAGCTCGTCTCTATTTCTGCATTACAGAGGGTACATCTGCCCTGAATAGCAAAGAAGAAGATAATATATCTCTTTACAAGACCTATTTCTTTAAAGAAAGAAGAAATGTACATTATATCTAATAATTTCATAAATCCCAAAAAGGACACAATGTAAAAACAAAGCATGTTTCAACTTCTAAGGTACTGGGAAATAGCATTGAGAAATGGCAAATGGGCAAAACTAACTGAACGCCTCTAACAAAGATCTAAGATTGGAAACGAGTGATGAATGTTCCTTAATCCAAATTTGCCTGAGAATTTCTGCAATAAAGCCATATTCATCAATTGAGTTCCTTTAAAGCCAACTCTTTAAGCCAATTTCTTTTCTCCATTAGAAGTATTTTGACTTTGTTAACCATTCTTGCATTTTTAAAACTCAGCCTTTCTGAAACTTTATTTCAATCTTACTTCCAAACTTTCTGAAACTTTTGAGAGGATTCTTAGAATAATCTGGAGTCCTTGACAAAGCTATCTCCCCTGTTTTCCTTGAAGCCTTAACTACTTCCCTAAACCAACTACATAAACAGGAATGACTATACTTAATTTAAATTAGAAATTTTGTATGAGCCCACACTAATTTAATTCAAATACAATAATTTAATTCAAATATGAAATGTCAGAGAAATTTCTGTCAGAAAATAATCAGGAAAAAAAGGGAAAGGTCTATGCATACCATGTCCAAGACTTTCTTCAGCATGCGACCACCAAATGAATGTCCACAAGATACAACCATAGCATCTTCGAGGAATGCCCCACTAGAAAAATATAATATCACAGAACATCAACAAAGGTTGTATCACGTTAGCAGCAACATATTAAAATAACACTTCTTCGTAGTTTAATAATTCTTGAAAAAAACGCAAGCAGAAATGAAGCAAAACTGAGTTAAAGTTGATGCTCAGTCACCATGTGACCATAATCTAAATAGCGCTCAGTCACCATGTGACCATAATCTAAATAGCAAACAGTCGCATCGGACATGCATGCACACACATGTGCATCCACATACTCAATTCAAGACTGTATTTTCTTCCCTTTAAGAGCTTAAAAAGGATCATAGGTAAGATGTAATTAGAAGACTGTTATAGACTAGAATCATTAGGATAGTGACATAAATACAGAACTTCCTAGTGGTGAATTTTTGAGATTGAAAAGGAAAGAAACAAGAGGATATAAAAGAATATTCTCCAATTTTAAGTAATATCAAATAATGTTTTGCCATTGAAGCACTAAAAAATAATAACTAAGGGATCTCTGATTGTATGGGATAAAATGTCTACTGATCGGAAGAGTTGACTATCTGAAGAATCCCACGAATTAGCAGCAACAACAACATCATCAAGGGATGGGAAGCATTGTAGTTGAACAAGATGACAGAACAGGAAAATGGAAATAATATCTAAGAAAATTACTAAACGAGAGAGAGAGAAAGAGAGATGAAATGAAATGCAGATGGTTCAAATTACTTGCAACTGGAACAAAGTACAGGAAAAGAAATGATAATGGAATACCAAGATAGAGTGAAAACAGTGCTGAATCCAGCAACAACAGAGTAATTTATCATTACTACAGAACTTATATCACGAGTTCATCGACTTACATGAATATCAAGCAGGTTACTCTGACACATGAGGAATATTACATTATCACACTTGATATGTTTATGCTAAACTCAAAAAGACCAGTGTCTGCAAAGGCATTGCCAAAACATAATTAATCTATCAAAGAATGATCCACTATACTCTAAGAATGTTGGAAGAAAAATGCACGTGGGATTACATTGAATGTCCAGTTGAATCAAAAACACACAGTCATCTGAGGGATGTATTGTTTTGGCATTAAATATTGATGCATTTGTTCCTTTGCTTTCCATTTAAAAAGTTGGATCAGTAAAAGCAAGCGAACTGTCAAATATTCCCACCAATTACAGAAATCATGTCTATATGGATCATTGGTTTCATGATGATATCATAATTGTTGAAGAAAATAAGTTGCGAAGTAACAACTGATTAACAAGCAAATCAAGCTCTTATGTGCAAACATATATACATACATGCATGAGTTGGAGTTCAGAGATTCCACTAAATTTTGGAAGAATACTCAACACTTCTCTATCCATTGATATGCTTAAATATATATGCACACTAAGTACAACCTTTTGGAGAAACCTGCTTACTTTTTAATGGGGTGGTTTTAGTACAAAAGTCAGCATTTAAATCTTTAATCTATTGAATTGAGATAAGTTGTCTGTTTCTAAGTGTGCTCCCCTCTTTTACCTATTAGCGTCTCTACCCCTAACCCTCTGGCTGAAATCAAAAGCCATCTCACTCCACCCACCAAGGTTCTAAATGTCGAATATCGGGATCGTATCGGATGAGGGGTTTTCATATTGGATATCGGATATCGGGGAAGATAGCGGGGATACGCGCGCTTATCGGGCGTTCATGGCAGATACCATATATAATGAAATATTGATAACTATCAAATAAAAATGATGTAATTAGCATGCCTCTCTCTCTCTCTACATGTGAGCAAGGGGAGCTCGTCGAGCTCGGGGGGAGATCGTCGCGCTCGGGGAATGAAAGGGAGGCAAGCGTCGTCGTCGTCATCACGAAAGACAAAAATTAGGGCTCGACTTTATCAAGCCCTAATGATGCAAACAACACTTATATAGTCGGGTGACGGGTCGAGTTTGAGTTCAATGCTGATGGGTTCAAAAAAAATGAACCGAATTAAAGTAAATCTATATCGACCGATTTTGCGCTGACACATATCGAGCGATTTATCGGCGGATATTTCAAATATCGGCCGGTTTTTGCTGCAAACGATATGGGCGAACGATTTTCCCATATCGTATCGACAGCAGGCAAAAAACGAGATATCAGTCGATATCTCAGCCAACTCGGCTGATATTTAAAACAATGCCTCCCGCACATATATCCTCCAGACCTTGACTCACTTCCTCATCACCCTCATTCAGTTTCTTGCCAACCCCAATAATGACAGTAAATTTCTCCCAAGTCTTAACAGCTACAGGAGATCAGCAGCACCCTAGAGGATCGACAACTACTTAGTGGTTTCCAAGAGGCGGTTAATCACTTTCAGGACATGGCCAAAGAGCAAGAGAAAGAAGAAAGAAGGGGGCAAACGACCAAGAAAAGATTTAGGAGAAAAAAGAAGAGATGAAAAATATTATGAGTTTATATATTTACCTTTTTTCCTTTTTATCTGGAAATGTCATATGAATTTGTTGAAACCTTTATAAGATGTTCCACATATTTAATAAATAAAAATTTTAAATTTTTCTTGCACATTTTCTATTCTATGCTTGTCAGATGGATTTGTATGTTCTAAACAAAGCCCGTGAAATATTTGTAGTTATTACTCAACCAAATTCTGAGCATATTCTGTTTGTAGTTATTATTGAATCAAATTCTGAGCAACCAACTTCTACCAGAGATGCATATAGGCAGGCCTGATCTTAACAACAGGAGTCACCCTTTGATCCAGGTTTTAACCGAGAAATTTAGAAACAGTGTACCATTCAAGGTCTTTTTGGACCCCTTCCAAGTGAAGGGTGTTTGCAACAAACTTGTCATTCCAATCTCCATTACACCAGTCTTGTTTTCATCCCAACCTTCATCTTCTAGAGGGTAGTTTCCTTTGATCAGCTAACCGAATCCCTCCATCAGGCTGGTGCGGTAGACTTTTCACCATGGATCACAGTTTTGACAAGAGCTATTGAAGTGCAACTGATATCCCTTTAAAGGGTGAGTCTACAATGGCCTTACGACATGGCTCGGAAAGAACACCAGGAACATAGCTAGAAAGAATATCAGATTAATAAAAAGAACTTCATAACCTCATCTTCATCTCATCATGCGGTTGGAATCTTCCACAACCTAGAAAGATGAGAGAAAGAAAGATGGCTCTAATGTGTTTACTAATGGGTTTGATAGAAGAGGGGAAAAAAACAAGAGTTCTGTTAAAAGGGAAAACAAGAGAAGAGAAGTGGAAGAACTGTCACACTTTCCCTTTCTATAAAACATTATTCAATAAAAGGGGAAGGAGAACACATGATGCCTCTTGTACCATTAACTAAAACCTCCTTCCAAAACACAGGCTGGTTTCTCAAAAGGTCCAACTTGATGTGCACACATCTTAAAGCATATATATGGCTAGAAAGGTATTGAGTATTTCTCCCCAAACAAAAGAACTTACAGAAACTTTCTGTGTGTATGTGTAACGTTAATATATGGAAACCATAAGAAACCAAAACTTACGATAAGGGGTCAGACAGGACGCTCCTCAGTGACAGTTCCTTAACAAGATTGCTCGGAGATTCCTGGATTGTTAAATTTTGGAAAGATTGTGAATCAAAATGTTGTGATATCATACACCATTAATTTCACATATTTATTATTGAATTACACTACATCAGATGGAAGCTCTAGCAGAGAGAAAAGACTAGATACAGGAACTTATGAGTTACAGTCATATGCATAATGAGACATGGCATGTTGTAATAGTTAAAATAGTCGTTCTTGTACATAACCAAGAAATATAATATATAATATATATATATATATATATATATATATATATATATATATATATATATATATAGCTGTGAAAATAGTTATGCATGTACATAACAAAAAAAATATACAATAGACCATCAGAAAAGGGTACTAAGCATTCATAAAAAAAAATGGTATATGTATTGGGCCTAAAGAAACTACCATCTAAATGCTTCAAAATATTCCAATAAAATAAAGTTATTTGATCTGTACTTAAGCCAATACAATAAAAAATTACTGATACAATTAAAAAAGTGTCTAGCAAGATTAAATTCTCAGTGAAGCCAAGCGTGTCTAATTCTTTTCTATGATTTACATACAGAATTTCTACTATCTTTTCTTTTACCCTTCTTCCGAAGATCCATCCAAGACTACCAGGTCCCCCCTGCATGTACTTCATACTGCTTTTGACTTCATTATTTTGAACCATGACCTTGATAAATTCTTCATGCAGCTTAAGAAATTAGCATTTTACTTGGCAATAATAGACAATTTAAAAACCCCTGAATCACAGCAAGCGATCTAATAAATGAAAAAAAATAAGGAGTAAAGAATAGCTGACAAGGATAAACCTTAGTGTAGCCCCATAAGAAATAGAAAATGATTAGTGTTACAATATATACATGCCTTGCATTTCTCTTTAACTTTTTCTTCGTAGGAGTTGGGGTTGTGGTGTGTGTGGATGTGGGCCTGTGTGCTTTGTATGTGGTGGTGGTGGTGGTTGGGGTGGGTGGGTGGGTGTGTGTGTGTGTGTGTGTGGGGGGGGGGGGGGGGGGGGGGGGGGGGCGGGGCGGTAAGTAGGCAAGTCTGGGGCCTGCTGGAACTAGCATGCATGTCCATTCTGAGATCTAATCTTAACTGGTTCCATGTTGAAGATTCTCCACCCAAGTCCAACTACTTTACTCAGAATTTATGGGTCAATCTAATTAAATTCCATGTCCTTCAATTTTAAGGCCTTAACCAGAATTCCGAACCGTCCAGCATGGTTTCAAATATCAGCTAATTCCTATATATATAGGCAACATTGCAGAAGATTTTGAGGTATCTAATACAATAATAACCCTATAATATCAGCATCTATGGCTGATATTATGAATATTGACAGCTGATATTGATGATATTCATATTAAAACCCATTGGCCAACACCGATACTAAGATTTTAAATCATGCTGACTAGGTTATGTTGCTTCTGGGTCTATACAGGTTGGCCTAAATTCTGAGGGACGCCAGGTCTAGCATCAGATCCAAACCTGAACCATGAATCAAAACTATGGATCAAGATGATTTAGAATAACCTACTTGACCCCAACAGATCTATTTCTAATAGAAACTCTTTTAAGGACACAAAATATAACCTCAAGAAATGATTTTATTCAAAAGAGGGGAAATTCCTACTTAGGCCCTATTACTAGGAATGGCTAGAATTGAATTTTATTTGACAAATTAATTAATGACAATTTGTGGTTCATTGTTTCGTTCTTGTTTCATTTTGCATTGCCCAAAACACGCAAATAGTTTTTCCTAACAGACAAATGCCTAGCGTAGGTAGAGAATTTAGAAAAATTAAGAAATTAATGGCATCAATATAAAAGCAAGGAAACCATGACATTTTTACACAAAGATTCCAGCATTGAGCAGTAAACTAAGAACACTAAAATGATGAAGTACAAGGCTGAATCAGAAAAATGTATAACTATTAGAGTAAGTGGACAACAAGATGATTTAGAAAGCAAATCTTACGATTCATGATGAACAATGGTCTGCTTTTTTATCTCATCTAATGGGCTCATAGTTGCTGCAAGCATTAAATTACTACAGCATAATCTATACCAACAAATTAAAACTTCAAAAGAACCTACTGGAAAGTGTATATCATTCATGTGCAGTCCATGCCAAAAAATTTAGGTGTTTACTGATAAATATCTCTTTGGCAACCAGATGTTCAGTGCTAGATTTTTCAATATTTTATCTAATAAAAATTGCAAATTAACAGTTCCAGAGAAGAACAAAGAAAGACAAAAACAGTGAAATTCAGCCAACTGTGCTTTTGTCTATCCCATTGTATTTCACAAAAGTAGCAAACATTACCATATTTTATTTACAGAGTGAAAAATGCTCAACTCACGTATGCATTGTTAGGAAGGTTGCACATTATGTCTTCTTCAGCAGACAAGTCGTCCATAAACTGGCTTACACAGATTGGCTGACAACTTTGTCGAATTACATGCCCAGCTGCTGCAATTGGAGAACAGTCCAATACAGCATTTGCTTGAGGCATGAGCCTGAGTGCTAATGATGCCCTACAGACAGAAAGCATTAATCAGGTCATTAATCTCTAAAAATGTGGATTCTACTTTTGGTATTACAGAGGGGACAGGATACTTGAATAAATCTAAACCTTCCACCAGTAATGTTCCCCAAACAATAGTCAGCTGCAGTCCTATATGAAGCAGCAGGGCGAAGACCAGCAGTAGCATAACTCAGTGCCCTACCTGTAAGCAACAAAAGATCTCCAGGACCAGAATACCCATCTGCTAGATACCACCGACCATTTGGATCACATACCTACGAAAAGATGCGCCAGAGGGATATAACAGAACATGAGCGCCACAAAAATACAAAACAAGGGCATAATCATGTCATTTTAGATGCACATAAGGAACATATTGACTTGTAAAATAAACTGACTAAACAAATTACAGAAAAAATAAAGAAAGAAACCTCATGCTACCTTTAAAAAATGCTATCAAAGAGCATAGAGATACATGGAGCATCAAAGTACCTGAATCGCAGGACTGTCAGAAGCTATTAGTGTCAACAATCCCTTTTCAACTTCATGATTCGAAGACTTCCCTCCAATAGAGCCCTTGCCACTCTGTACAGAAGCATTAGAATATGTCGCAACTAACACTGATGAAGAGACCTCATTCACAGGCAAAGGTGCATCATCAAGTAAATGGTTGAAAATGCTGCAAAAGACTTCACCATTTAATTGCACAACCAGATAAAGTCATTCAAGTTAGAGAAGACTGCAATATAAAAGCCACACAAACTACTCTTACTTGCTGCGCAAACGAAGCTGCCTAGCTATTGCACATAATGCAGCACGTGCTACCTTTCCCAAACATCTGAAAGCATCGCTCATGCAGGGGGGTGACAGATCACTGTCTTCCAAAGATCTAATGCACAACGAGATAAAAATGTAAATCAGGGTTTGAAAGAATTCTTGCACTCATCATTGATGAATCTTACAAAGTGATGCTACCATGAGCACATTACAGAAAATATCCAGAAGTATGATGCTACCAAAACTACGCGTGCAGAAAATATCCAGAAGTATCCCTAACCTTGGCATTATATCTGTAGCACTGAGAAAATTGTAATGACAACCGACGAGAAGAATAGAGAAAATTTCTGGATGTTAATCTAATTCATATTCATTAAACGAAATTCTGGTTTTATCTTCCTTTATTTCTTTTTCTTTTTTTGAGATAAGGCTGTAGTCTGACATTGGTTTTCTTAAATCAAGCACATCTATGCAGAAAGTAATAGCCTTGTATTGCATAAAACCATTGCACTCTACATTGATGATACCATCACTGTGTTCAAGTTTGCACGCTCAATGTGACAGTGTATTCATATGTACTTAGGGTTGATACACCAACATAGACGGAATGACACCAAGATACTTATCACAGCAATATTTCTATATAGTAGAACCAATGTTTTAAATTTCGGCCGAAATTTCAAAATTTAGGCCCAAATTTCGGTTTGAAGACGTGGCCGACACGCAATTGGAAACCAATTTCGAATTTCGAAATTGGGTATATGTCGCCGACATTTCGGCCGATATCCAAATGTCGGCCGATTCAATGTCGGCCGACATCATTTTTTTGGGTTTGTTATTGATACCCGACCCACCCGACCCTCGTTAATCCTTAAAAACCTAATCCCTCTTTTATCTTCCCAATACTCTCCCGATCTCCATCAATTTTGTTTCGCCGCCGACTCCAGCGAGGAGAGGAAGAAGCAGCAGCAGCTCGGTCATTGTCGATCATCAGCCCAGCCTCGTCGTAATCGGTCACAGCCTCGTCGCCATCGGTCACAGCCTCATCGCTGATCCTAGCGTCATCGTCCAAGTCGTCGTCGAAGGTTTATTCTCTCTCTCTCTCAGCTCTTTCCCGCTCTCTCTCCCTCCATCCCCTTCTCTCTCAGCTCTCGATCTCTCTCTCAAATCTCGATTCTCTCCCTGCTCTCTTTCCCTCCATCTCTCTCGCTGCCTTTTGATTTCTCTCTCAGCTCTCGATCTCTCTATCTCACTGCTCTCTCTCCCTCTCCCGCCATGTCTCCCGCAGTGCTCTTTAACTCTCTCCTTCCATCTCTTTTTGATCTCATTTAACATTTGATTTTTTTTCTAAATTGCAGATCCCTTTTGGAGATCATTCCAAGCACAAAATTCTGAAAGAATTATATTGATCATCCAAGGAAACTGTAAGTGGTTACTGGCTAAATATTTAGACTTTCTCTTTCACTGCTCTATCTTCTCCTCTCCTCTTTGCGCTCTAAATCGCAGCCATACTGCTCTCTTTCGCTCGATCTCTCTCTTACCCTCCAAACCTCCCTCTCTGCTCTCTCTCTCTCTCTCTCTCACTCGCCGCTCTCTCTCTCGCTCTCTGATCTCTCCCTCAGAGAGAGGGAGAGATCAGAGAGCGAGAGAGAGGGAAAGCGGCGAGTGAGAGAGTGAGGGAGAGAACAGAGAGCGAGAGAGAGAGAGCGGCGAGTGAGAGAGAGAGAGAGAGGGAGATGGCGAGTGAGAGAGCAGAGAGGGAGGTTTGGCGGGTGAGAGAGAGATTGAGAGAAAGAGAGACTCTGCAGAGTCTACACTCTGCAGTGAAAGCGCAATGAGGGAGAGAGAACTGAGAGTAGGATAATTGACTAATTGTAGTTTTTTTTATAAAACTTGATTAACAATTTAGCATTACAATAATGTTAAACTTTATGTCATAGGCATAGACTGTATTGTTAAAATTTATGAAATATATTGGATATTTTAAAACATTTTTTTCAGTTTCTTTGTGAATATTTAAAATGATGTGGATAATTTAGATTAAGTGATGTCTCTTGATTTGTTTGCAAAATAAAGATTAAAACATAAGATACAATTACAACAATACTTTCACTCCATTTATACGAGGCAACAACACATAATTACATAAATAAAGATAAAAATACAATTAGCAATATTGTTATTTGCTTGGCTTGGCTTTGTTATTTGCTTGGCTTTATCAAGATAACAACATCCACGTGCACCAATTATGTATGATGTCCAATACGGCAATACCTGAATAAAAAGATTAGAAAAGTTAATTTTAGAGATGTAAAATAAGAGAAATACTTAAGAAATAAATAAACAAGATAAGAATATAAAAAAGAATACACCATCTACCCACCATTAATTCTTAGTAATTTAAAAGGTTTGAAGTAATTATTTTTATTATCTTGTTCATTTCTTGTTGTTTAACTGTATTTAACCTTCTTTTTAAGGTAGGAAGTGCAAATCAAAATGTCTTCTTCCGCAGCATCTAGTGAAGCACCCTCTGTCACAGGCGAGTCTAAATTGAAAGATCCATGTTGGGACCATGCGATAAGAGTCGGTAATAGTACCCAACAATTACGTTGCAAATATTGCAACCAATTTATGTCGGGGGGTAAGCCGTTTGAAACAACATCTTGCGGGACGGCAAGGTAATTGTGCACCATGTTTGAAAGTCCCTGAGAATGTGAAGGTGAAGGTAATCGAACTGTTAAGGAAGCTGATGCAAAAAAGCAATCTAAGGCGGCTGGTTTTCAAGCTTTAGCTGATGACGTGCGCATTGGAGAGGATGAGTATGATTATCAGGATCAAATGATTGCTCATCTCAAAGGATCAAGTTTGGATCCCTCTCCATCAAAGCAAAAGGACCGATGGACAAATTTACTCAACGAACTCCGGAAGAGTTGACGGCGGGGTTCGCTAAATCTAAGCAAACGACAATGGATTCCAAACAAAGAAAGAAGAGAAGAGAAAACACCATTAGATACATTGGGAAATGGTTTTATGAAGCTGGGATTCCCTTCAATACCGCTACTCTTCCTTCATTTCAGCAAATGTTGATAGCTATTGGAAGATTTGGTGAAATGATGGAGGCCCCCTCACCTTATGAGCTTAGCGAGACTGTTCTCGAAAGAGAGGTGGAGGAGACACAGAACAATCTCAAACCGTTCAAAGAGAGTTGTATTGTTAGTGGTTGCACGCTAATGACCGACGCTTGGTCGGATCGAAAGAATAAGAGTTTGATGAACATCGTTGCCCACTGTCCAGCAGGAACAGCCTTCTTGCATTCAGAGGATGCTTCAGCAGAAAAACACGATGCACACTACATCTTTCAATTTGTTGATAAAGCAATTAGAGATGTAGGGCCAGAAAATGTGGTTCAAATTGTGACTGACAATGCATCAAACAACATGGCGGCCGCAAATATTATGCAATTGAAGAGACCTATCATTTTTTGGACTTCTTGTGCTGCACACACAGTGAATTTAATGTTAGGGGACATTGCCAAGATCAAACCTATTCGTAATGCTATCGTGAATGGGAGGTCCGTGTCAGTTTTCATTTATAGCCACACAATCACCCTTAGCTTGATGAGGATATCGCAAAGGGAGATCTTCTAAGGCCTGGGGCTACTAGGTTTGCCACTGCATTCCTCTCCTTAAATTCTATGAGGAGAAAAGAAAAGAGTTGAAGGAAATGTTTACATGTGAAAGATGGTTGCAGCATCCTCTTTCCGAAAAGAATGTGGGAAAGAAGGTATAATTTATAAATTTTTTAGTTCTTGAATTATAATTAGAAATTATTTTATCTTGATTGTTGACTAATTTATTATTTATATTCGTAGGTTGCTGATATTGTTGGTTCCAATAGATTTTGGGACAATGTGGATCTTGCTCTTAAACTTTTTTCACCACTGGTGAAAGTTCTTCGACGAGTTGATGGTGATAAACCATCCATGGGATTTCTTTACGATGACCTGAAAAGAGCAAAGGAAGACATTTAAAAAAATCTCGACTCAAAAGAGAAGAAATATATTCCTATATGGAATATCATTGACAAAAGATGGGAGGATAAGCTTAAGGGGCCTTTGCATAGAGCGGGACACTACTTGAACCCTACACTTTTTACAAGAAGAAGATGGAGATTGAAAAGGCCGGCATCTTTATGGATGGGCTTGTTGAGGTCATGCATAGATTCTACCCAGAAAAGCACGAAACTCTCAACAAGATAACTGACCAGTTGGCTTTGTATCAATATCAAAAAGGTTCTTTTGGGAGAGACTGGGCAAAAAAAGGAGCAGAAAATCCTAACCTTAATCCAGGTACATTGCTTGATATATTTGTTATTAAATTTAATGAAAAAATTATAAAGCTTAATTTGTTGATGACTTTTCTATAACTTTCAATTGATTAGCTAATTGGTGGATGATGCATGGACTGATGCTCCCGAGTTGAGAGAAAAGGCAATGAGTCTTAAACTTGACAACCAGCTCGTCCGGGTGTGAGAGAAATTGGAGCACCTTTGAGACGGTATAAAAACTATCATTTTTGGACTAAGAATTTCTTTTAGAAGTCTAAATTTGTGTGCATTATTTAATTTGTTTAATGATTTTCTTTTCTAGGTCCATACAAAAAAGAGGAATAGACTAAGTCACAAGAAATTGCATAACTTAGTCTTCGTCAAGTTCAATGCAAAAATCAAGAGCAAAACATCATCGATTAATAGAGATCCATTGGCAGCTATTGATGATGAGGAAAGAGTCACCGATTGGTTGGTGCCTCCAAAAACAAATGGAGCTCCCGCTTCAGAAAGCGATGATGAGGTCTTTCCCGGAGAAGGATTAACATGGAGGCAAGTTGGAAAATCCTCGGGAGCTACTATAAAGAAAAGAAAGAGTTCAAGAACAAAGTTGAGGACTTTTAAGAGAAAAGCAAAAAGCGGGGGCCCATTTGCTAATGAACGCGAAGAAGACATGGAATCATCCAGTTCGGAGTCATCATCAGAGGATGAGAGCCATGAGGTGGAGCTTAATTTAACAAGTAATGATGTGATCGATTCAGAGGACTCAGAGCCGGAATTTTCGGAGGATTGAGAAGGAGATATCACCCGAGTCACTTTTACCTTATTATGAAATTTATTGCTTTGAGCTTGATTTTGAAATGTGTTTAAGAACTATCTTTGATGTGTAACTGTGTTTTTTGAACTTTAAACTATTGGAAAGTGGAAACATTGACTTGATCTTTCTTAGAATTATAGCTTTCTATTGTTTAATTTTTTTGAAAGTATTTTTCTCATTGTTTATTTAGATAGTTTTAATCTTTTATGTATATTAGCTTGTATATTGATTCTATGTTCATTGTTTATATTTTGTAGGTTGGCTACAACTTGAAGTTTTCATTCATAGTCGTAGCTTAAATACAAGTTGTCCAGGTAAGTATATCCGAAACAAGATGGTTTAAATATATATTGTTTTCATGCTTTATATATCATAAATGTGATGTTTTAGGATATTTATGACATTTAAGACCATACTATATAATGTATATGACCTCTGAAATTGACACCAAAATTGGGCAAATTTCCCGAAATCCGCAATCCGATTTTACATTTTGCCTTCCGACATTAGGCCGACATCCGACATTTAGAACATTGAGTAGAACTAGTATTTGCATAATAACATAGACTTAGTGGAAGTAATAAAATATTGCAAGAATCAATTAGTAGGTCGAGGGGGCGGTGGGGTGGGGTGGGGGTTGGGGTGGGCCCATGAGCCCCCCGGCCCCGGCCCAAGCCTCGACCCGTTCAATAATTGGGCCGGGGTTAGGGTTGAATCTAAGGCCCGGTGTTTTTTCGGGCCAGGCTTGGGGCTTACCTTCAGCCTGGCCCCGGCCCTTATAAAAACCCCCAATTAGCCAATAAACCCGCAAGGCTATAACTAAGTCTGTAACCCATAACCCATTACATTTGTGCCCTAAATTTCTATCGCATTCGCTTCTCTCTCTCTCTCTCTCTCGTCTCAACCCTCAACCTATCCGGTCACTCACAGATCAACCCCCCTCTCCCGATCACAGCTCGATTCTCGCCCGCCTCTTCAATCATCTCGTTAAGATTACGAGGTGTGTGAAGACCGAGGAACATGAGAAGATTACTTTAGTGGTCAAAATTATGACATCTGCGAGATCGCGACACCTGACAAATCTTACAGATCATGGAGGTTCCAGATTCAATCTCTTCCAGCTCATTTTACCCGACCAGCTGGCTAACAAACGATTATAACAACTCGGCACGTGGTAGGCGATAATTACAATCTCGCTGATTATCCTCGCCAACCAGCGCGATCCTGGAGATCACGCACCACTCTACCAATTGCAGCTGAGGCATTACGGGCATTACATCGTGATCGTGGTTGATCCATAGGCGAAGATCTCGAAGACACGACTCAGCTCTTCAAACCCTCAGCTATAAAGTTGATCTCTTCCTCCTTAGCGAGGGACAGAACCCTAGAGAAGGAAACTGGGAATAGTGTTTAGAACTTGTAATCTTTCTGATTTAGTGGAATCTCTCCCCATTTGCTCCGAGATTTTTCCTCCTTAGATTTTCACGTAATTCTCTTGTGTTTACATTTGATTTACATTCACATTTACAATTTGAGTGTAGATAAATTCCCTCAAGGAATTTACCTCTATATTTTGGTGCTTTCATTGAGATCTTTGAGTCACCCTCAAGTTCTCCCAATTTCAAACCATTTTCTCCTCAAAAAGCCTCTCTAAGTCAAAATGGCCCCCATCGAAGAACATCGCACGTGCTGCTGACTCAGCCGTCGGGGACGCTGGGGCCACCAACGATCATCTGCCGCATCCGACGTCCTCATCGAGACGTAGGAGAAGGACTGTCTTCCCCGCCTACGCCCCGGGGGCAGGGACAAGGCTCCCAAGACTCGACTCCCCTCCGAGAGTCAACTCGTCCAAGTGCTCTCCAGTCTTCAGAAGCAGTTGGACGAACAACGGGTAGAGGCGACCTGCAAGCGCGAGAAGGCAGCCTTAGGAGAGACGGGCGGTCCGCATCCAGAACCAGCTCGTCACTCTAATCGAGACCCTACGGAGGTCGCAAATTCACCAGGAACCTAATGATAAAAAGGGACTCGCACACTCCTTCGTCTCCGCCACCTAACACTATTCGGGCCTCTCGCACTGAGAGCAATCAGAGGCGCGACAGGTCACTATCCTTGAGTGAGAGTCAACATTCTGAGAACTCTGAGTCACACAAGACCCCGAATGCTCCTCGCATGGAGGACATCGAGGAGATCGTCCTGAAGCAGGTTGAGAAAGGAAGTCCACTTCTCTGAAAGGAGACGGAGCCTTGCGAGTTAAGAACCTTCGATTCTCTGCTCTCCGAGGAGATCACCTCCCACCATTTCCCTAGAAAGTTCGTGATGCCGAGTTTTGAGTGCTACTCGAGAGTGATCGACCCCATCCAACACCTCTGTCAGTACCAGGACAAGATGGCGGCCCACTCTCAGACGACCTACTCCTGAGCGGCGTGTTCCCGTCTAGTCTCAAAAGCGCTACCTACGACTGGTTCTACACACTCCCGAGACTCTCCAGAGCTTCGAAGAGGTGAAGCAGGTCTTCTACTACCAATACACTTCCAGACGGGAGCTCAAGAAGAACAACAACCACCTCATCACCATCAAAATGAGCCTTGGTAGAGCCTCAAGCAGTATGT